>JAABKJ010003487.1:0-25914 GCA_011634705.1 Andricus grossulariae | reverse complement strand
CGAAAACCTCATTTTTTACAGTTGTGGTCATTGAGACTTTTGATCACCATGACATGAACTACATTTTCCCTCAATTATAAACAAATTAGCCGAAAGCCAATTTCTGTACAAATTCTGCGGGGTTCTTTCCAATCCCGTATGTTGGTTTTGGGTTGAAATTGTGATAACTTTTTTAATGTTGACCCTAGCAGTTTAAAAACAATTTTTTTGCAACTTTGAAAATTGTCCGATCCGCATGCTAGTTTTGAGCTAAATTTGAAACAATTTTGATGATTTTTAGGTCAAAAGGCCTAAATTTTCATGTTTTTGTATAGCAACGTCTGGATGAGTATTTTTCTCAGGGTTCTCAATACTTTTTCTCGCATCAGAAGCGTAAGACACATCTCCGCGAAAAGAAAGATCTGTAGACCTAATAGAGTTTCAACCAACGAAATGAATTTTCAACTAAAATTATGAATCTTCAACAACAAAAATTATTTGCCAAATATTCAACCAAATAATAAAATTGTTATCTAAAAATATAATCGCCAGAAGGGAGCTTCTACAAAAAAAGAAATAGAAGTACAAGAAAAATAAGTTACTGACAAGAATATGATATTAGGGTCGCCGCAAAACTTCATTATCAAAATTCTCAAATTTTTCCCGGACCAAATTTTCATTTACCAGAATCTTAATTTTGTAACATTTTTAACATAGAATCTTTTATAAATGGAATAAAACAATTTGAAATAAAAATTTTTAAATTTCAAATTTATTATCCTTGACAGTTATTTAAAGCGTCTCTTACAGAAATTCCCTGAATTTTGCAAGATTTTTTTTTAAATCCCTGATTTTTTCCTGATTTCTAGGTTTTCCCTGACTTAAGGCCACCCTGATTTAAAAAAATGAAAAAATAAAATTTTTGCTTTTTCTACTGAAAGGTAAATGAATGTTTGTTTTTTCTCTTCTGAAAACAATGGAAAATAAATGTAGAAATATTGTAAGATTAAGGGTGTGAAAATTGAGTGCTTGTAACGGCATCCCGGAAAAGTTGGAATCGCCTCGCGTGCGATTGGAATCCGTAACGCCGGAAAGTCCGTGCGAATGCAAATGAGTCATTATATATGCGCAATGTGTCAAGAGTTGGCGCCACTACGTGTTTCACCTCGTATATTATGCTCAGTTCTGATCAAGAAAGAGCAAAAAAAAATTGAGCGATGATTCTTCAGATACTAGAGAGACTGGCTCATGATGATGAGACCTGAGCAGCATAATTAATAAAATATTTCTCGCAGACATGCTTCCATATCTGAACATGAAATTTCGAGCTCTTTTTTGCACCTGAACTAGATAACCTTTCAGATTACATTTAATTATTCACTTTTATGATTATTGCCTACATTCAAGCTTCCATTAAAACACGCTTCAACTTTTTCACTTCTTAATTATTTTTGATAACTAGAGGTTGTGAAATTATTATTCTACTTTTCTTATTATTTATTATTAAAAAACTGCAAATGTTGTCTGAAGCATAATAAGGATAGAGTATTTTTTCAAAAGGCCGTGTCTATGTTCACCAAAATTCGGTGAGCGTAGACCAAATATTTTTCGTGTCCCTAGACAATTCGTTTTCAAAATATATAATATATAATTTAATAAAACATATATATTTAAAAAAATGTATTTAAATTAAATATATGCTGAACCCGTCCTAATTGCGCCATTGTGAAGTTGAGTGACTGTTATTATGATATGGACTTAAAATATTTATGTACTTCAGAAAGCGATACCTCGGCGTTATAATTACATGGAGAAATCGATATTCGCTCGGACGCGTTTAATCTCATAAAACACATGATTGCATCGATATTAACAAGGATAAGGTGATTAAAACGATAGGGGTTAAAAATATGCATAAAAATATAAAAATAGTAAAAATAATGAAATTATTCAGATCTTAATATCAACAAATCTTCAAGAATATATCGAAATTGGAAAAATATACCACTTTTTTGAAAATACGTTTGATAAATATAAGGAAAACATTTATCAGTTTATGTAATTTCCTAAATCATTGACGAAATTATAAAACCTTGGATTGGAATTGATCTTCAAAATTTGTTAATTACTCTATATCTCTAGAGAGTATATCAACAAGACACATGAGTACATTTTTCTATCACCATTTACTGTACTATTATGAGTAATTTCTATTTATTACTTCTACAAAATAAATAGTATAAAGAAACTAATAAAATGAAAGGAATAAAAAGTTGATTGAATTAATTAAATTAAATGATTACTCACTCGCTCAATAAATTATAAATTACCGATCATTTGAAACTAACGTCACAAGAGTTCGATATCAGAATCACCAGTAGAAGAAGGGTGTATAAAGTCAGACGAGGAATAAACTTTAATAAATCATTACAACTAATCATTACAAAATTTCTTAAACTATTATCGAAATTCTAAAATGCTTTATCCAGGAATATAAAGTACAATTTTTAAGAAATGTAAATAATTTCCCCGAATTGCCTGACCATATCGTAGTTTCTTCTACTGAAGTTTCTCTGCTGTCACGTTCCGTAACTATATAAAAGTTCTCATTTTCTTATATAACGGTATAATTTTGAATTCCCTAATGAGTTTGATTTCACAAAATTAGTCATTTCCATGAAGATGACATTGTACTTGGTCGAGTTTTTGTATATATGTTTTTGGTGAAATTTCACTTCTTTCTATAAAATAAAAAAAATTAATAATATAAAAAATATGTGCTTTTTCGCCGATTTCGCTATAATTATATTTTTTAAGAACAGCTCAATCCCAATGCATGCCAAGATAAAAGTAGTGAAAAAGAAAAGAAAGGAAATGAAATTTGTTATAATACTATTTTTAAAAAAAGAGAAGAGGCTGGATTTATAGGAAAGAGGAATAACATTTTCTTGATACAAAACGGATATTTCAAGTAAATTTATCTTTAAAAAGAGCCTTAGAAAGAATTGACACAAACACTTCATCTTAGAGTATCTAGACGCAAAACTAACGAAATACAAGTGGTATTTTCTTGCCGGTAAATGTATTTATAAAAGGAATGAGTATTTAAGAAAATCAAAAATTAATTTAATTTTTAACAAGAGTATTTCACTTTAAAAACCACATATTTCGACGCTGAAAGATTCTGGTACCTGAAGTGAAAAAAAATCCGTTCACCCTGATTAATTACTAATTCCCAAGGGGAGACGGCCAAATTATCAATTTTAGTTTCAGTTCATACTTTTTTTTTTAATGAAAATTCATTACCTGACTACTAATTTTCCAAAGCAGTAATACTCGTTCATACTTCTAATTTTAAATATAATTGGTCAACATGATTAAAAGATAGTAACATTTACAGAAAATAAATTCATTTGCGAAAAATATGATAAAGTTGGAAACAAGTTGGGTTTTCCATAACAAAATTATTACTTGCATAATATTTGAATATTCTTGAAGGAAATTATATCTATAAACATTTTAACAAATAAAAAATAAATAAAGAAAAAAACGTGCTTTCATTCAAAAAATTATGAACCGAAACTAAAATTCACAATTAGCGGGCTCCCCGTATCAGATTTAAAGAGTACGTGCTATGATGTGTAGTAGTGCTGGCGTCTGTTGAGTGACTCCAAATCTGAAGATGAGATCAATCTCGATGTAATACTATGGTGTAAGATAAAAGTTCCTTTATACGGACGCAGAGGAGCATCGAGACTGGACGACTGACGAGGTTATTACGAGTGATTTGCATGCTATTGCACGTTCTTTGTGACTAATGTATTACACTATTGCATGCATAGAGCACGACAAATTGATCGAGTCAAGTCACGGAGCGATGCCTCTGACGCGAGTTAACCCATAGGATCGAGGCTATCAGAAATTATTCCTAATGCACGTGCACGTAATTAATATGTACTCGCTACTCTCTTCACGTTTCGGTAAGTACTGTATTCAGATCTCACAACTTTGTCCACAGCATTGGGGACTCTAATTCTCAATTTAAAACAGTCACATATATGGAAAATAACGCCTTTCTTATGCTGAGAGAAATCTGCCTTATATAAATGATAAATATGGGGGCACTTTGGGGGTCCGGATCAGTGCAGAATAATTTTGTAGCAGGTTATTGGATCCGGAACTTTATAATAGTACATTAATTAGGCATTTTAACTTCATCGCCAGCTAACTTTACTTCATCGAATGCTGAGAGGAAAGCGATGGCACCAAATGCATGGGAGTAAACTTTATTTTTGTAATACCTCCGGAATAAATAATAATAATTTTATTAAATAGTTCTTGAAAAACACAAACTAAGTTCCAAATACACTTATAGTGAAAACATTATTTTTTACGAAGGTGTTAATAAAATAATTGGTATGTGATGGTAGTGTTGTCGACCAGACTAAAATAATTTTAAACAGATGTAAACATTTGTAGATTACTGGTTTACATGTTTTTAAAATTAACAAAATAAGGCTCAGTCCACTCCTGGAAAAAGAGAAGGGTTTAGCTGGGATGTAGGTGCCGCCGAAGTCACTCTCCTCCAGAGAAGGGATATAAAAACGGGAAGGACTGGAAAAGGTGAAGGGTGTGTCTGGGGGAGAGTATCGCCGAAGTCACTCTATCACCGAGAAGGGATACGAAAAAGGGGGGCTCCTGGCCCGCGTGTCGAAATTTCGTAGCGCTGTACCGTTTCTGTCTAGTCCGCCTTGAGTCGACACTGGCGCGCCACAGGCTGACTGTCCAGTGACTAGACTAGGATGTAACGCTCGGATCGGCTAGTTCCTAGACAGATCGGCTATTTTGACAAAAAATAATGAATAATTAAATCATATCATTCTTTTTTACGCCATTAAAGTACAATATATAAATTTTGCAGTTAATTACAAATATAAAAAAAGTTTTTGTACAGAAAAAAATGAAGAAATGAGTTTCCGCAAATCTCTTGTATATACGCTGGGTGTCGAACTTCTGATGTAATTTCCTATTATATTCTTGTAACTTTGTCCCGTCGCCTTAACACCTCGGCCATCTAAAAGTTAATTTTTTTTCATTTTTGTCGGATATGAATTCCAATTCATTACATCCTAATATTTATTTCAATAAAACATGAACAATTTTCTAAACATTAAAAGTGCTTGATGTGTGAATAAATCATTGGAAAAAATCAAATTTGTATGATTTTACTTGCGATTCGGCTACGAAATAGTGATTGTTTATTATTTCAAAGAATTGATACGTTAGGCATAATTATCATTTGCGCAACGAACAAATAACTAAAATAAATTAAATAAATAATTTGTGATAATATTTGATTCTCTGGAATATCATCAATATTATACATAGCATTATACATAATTATCAAAATGATTATAAATTCAATATAAATTTATTATAACTTTACTAAAACTTGACTATATAATTCAATTAAAAGAAAATGTTTTTAAACATTCTCAAAAAAATTGTTCTGAAGAATACAGTCCTTATATTAAGATTTCGATCACCTTCAACAATTATTGTTTACTATCTTAAATATGTAATGGTGTACAGTTAATTATTGCTTCAGGATTTGTGCAATTGTGTTTTGTAATTTCCTAAATCTTTCATTCAAAAATAATTATTTTCTGAATTCACCTCTCTAATTTTTGTTCAAGTCCAAACCATGATTCTATCTAGAAACTAGCTAAAATCTGGACAATCTTTATATATTCAAATTCGTAACGAACTCCTAGATAGCGCCAAGATTGGGACTAGACAGCAGAAAGATTTGAATCAAACACGTCGCAAAACTAGACAGCGCCAGTGTAGCGCCAGGCTAGTATTGCGTGAATAGACAGGCTAGAGAAAAACTGTGCTGGCTTTAGCATGCTTCAAGACTGCCACGAAATTTTTCCACGCGGGAAGGCGGTGAAACTTTAGTAGTATGTGTCTTTTTAAATACTTAAACTTAATTGCAATCAAGTTATAAAGTCCTAAACTTTAGAGCTGGAATATTTCACCTGTATCGGAGAAAAAAATATGTTCACCTTCAAGGTACCTTATAACTTATAATTATGAGTAACATATTAATATTAATTGTCAGTTAACAATTATTAACATTTTATTTACTGCGATTGATATTATTTTAAAATAGAATCTTTCTTTGACACGGGACCACAGACACCAATCACCGCATCTGCCAAAAATACCGCGTGCCAAAAATATGCCCGGGCACTTGCGAGATGCATGCAGAAAGCTGTCATCCTTGGGTCGCTTCGTGTCCTAAAACACACGAGGGTTTCGCCGGCCTGTCGTTGTGATTTCGTCGTGCCCTGTGGCCACCCATCTCATTATTTGTACGAAGTAATATTTAAACATCGAATTCTGATCAATTAGTATACATTCAAAAAATTATTAAGTATGTGAAAAATAGGGGAAAAATATCAATGATCTTAAAAATTAGAAAGCATAACAAATATTTTCGTTCAAATTTTAAAGGAGGCGAAACATTACACATTGGAACATAAATTTGTGCACAGAGTTCGCACGCACAATTAAAATCACGTTAATATCGTCAAACGGTGCGTGGATGTTGCGCACGTGCTGTATGGAATTGTAAAATACGAAACTCAACATTAATACAGAAATGATGGACAACTAGAAAAGATCGTTATCTTAGAAATGTATTGTTTCTGTAGAAATTTCACATTATGTTTCATGCAACAAAAGGGCCGTGCATAAATTGCATAAAGTCTTTTTGGTGTGGGATGGAAACAATTTTGCTATGATGCCTTAGAGGAGGGCGGGGGGAGTAAGTGGTGATTACCATTCTTTGCGTAAGAGATTTTCTACGAATCACTAAAAAACAAAAGTTAAAAAAAAGTATTAATAACAATAATTATATAGTTTTACCAATGTGCAATTTTATCATTTCTTTCGGCGCTAATATGTTGCGTAGTCCGATCTCGAGTCCGATACACTTTGTGTAGTCCGAATTTATGTGTGTCGTCGATATCAAAAAGTGTGAAATGAAAAATTAACTTTATTTTCTAGAAAAAATTTCCAGTTTTCTAACCTAATATTTTTAAAGTATTAAAAATGAGCTACGATGTTTATTTAAACAATTATTCTTTATCCCATAAATTATTAGAATTTCTATTTATTTATCGCAGGCTTTACAGTCTAATTTACCCTACTTTTTCCACTTAAGTGCGAGCTGAATAAATTAATAGAAACAAGTAAGAAAATCCAAGTATTTTTGGTTGAAAGTTGTCTCTCTTCAGTTCTAAAGCCTGCAATTAAACATCTGGTTAAGAATTGATATTTTTTTGGTTAAAGATGTTATTATTTCGTTCAAAAGTTAATTATTTTGTTGATAATTCAACAATTTTGTTAAAACCTTATCCTTTTTTATTGAAAATGCAATTTGATTCGATTTTTTTTTCTTTTTTGGTTTTAAAATTCATTTCTTTTCGTAGAAATTTCATCTCTTTTGTTACAAATGCAACTGTCTGGTTAAAAAATAATTAAAAACCTAAATTTTGTTCACATAAGATCATTTAGCAATTTTTAAACAATTTTAATTTGTTTAAACAATTCTTTTCTCTGTAAATCGTGAAAATTTATTCTTTTCTGTAATTATTGACATAATTAACGAATGTTAAGAGCATTCTTTTTTTCTCAAGATGTTTTGCTATTATTTAAACAATTAATAATCATTCACTTGCGCCTGATCATAGGGAAGGTGGAGAAAAGTCTAGATATTTTTATCTCTTACACTATGTCGCTTAGTATTCAGTATTTCCTTATCTCAGAATGTATACTGAATATTAAGCGATATAGTGTAAGACTTTAAGAGATTCGAAAAATCCGAGGAAAAATTTAGACTTTTCTCCACCTTCCATATGAACAGGTGCAAGTGAATGATTATTAGTTGTTTAAATAATAGCAAAATATCTTAAGCAAAAAAAAAACTCTTAACATTCGTTAATTGTGTCATTAATTGCAAAAAAGAATATTTTTCCTCGCTTTACAGGGAAAAACATTTTTTGAAAAGATAAAAATTGTTTTAATAATTACAAAATATATTAAACAAGAAGTACTAATCTTAACATTCATCAACTTTTTATCGTTTATCCTGAAAGATAATAACTTTGCACGACTTACAGGAGGAAAATTTTGTTTACATCAATAATAATTGTTTAAAAAAATTGAAATTATTTAAAAAACACTTGGAAACTCGTCGCATATCGATTAAAAATAATTCACTTTGAAAAAAATCCAAAAAATACCGACTTTAGCGTGAATTTGATAAAAAACTGTTATTTTGTATTTTTTGGTATATTTCCGGGCACAGTAAAAGGTGATTAGGGGTGTCAAAATTAAAAGTTGTCGGGTGAAAATTATTCCCTGAATACTCCTTAAGAGGTGACTATACTTTAATTCACAAAAAGTTTATAACAAGTGCTTCTTTTTTCCATTTTTTTTTTTTTTAATTGAGCCTTTCCCATTTAAAACCCCATGTTAATTTCAAAAGTCCAGGGGCACGGGTTAACGTTGGAAAAAAAATTACGGGATTTCTTTTTTCGGAAAACAAACAAGGTGGGAGGGGGGAGAAGTTATCACGAAAAATCGAAATTCGAATTTTTACAGGTATAAATTTGGACCACTCTAGGGCGACAATGCTACATATACGCACACGGCGCCCCTCGCCTGATTTTGTTCTTTAAGCCATGAAGTACCCCTATGGAAAATTTGGGTAAAATATATGTTGAGGTACAATATAAGCATTTTTTCCAAGAAAATTAGTGGTGTATCTCTAAAACATAACCTCAAAAAAATTGGAAGCTTTTGAAACATTTTTTTACCCCTATTTTGCATTTTAAAAAATTAAAAAAATTTTTTCCATCTAGTCTTATGGGCGACTATAACATATATTTCGATTATCAAAATCGGGCAAGTCGTTTTAGATAAAAATGACATTTTTGCTTTTCTTTTCCCAGATTCCCCCTCCGTAAGTCCTCAAAAAATGAAATTTTTAGGTTATCCTCAGAAGGAATGTTATGTCACATGGGTGCCCATCTATAGTAGTAATATGAACTTGATACGTGCGGGGGCAACTTTTGCATGCTTGCCCCCCCCCCCCTAGCCTATAGGCTCAACATCTTTTTTGGTTACAAATGCAACTGTCTGGTTAAGAATGAATCGCTTTTGAATGAAAATTAAATTTTTCGTTGAAAATTCAACTGTTTTATAGAAAAATTGTATTATTGCCTCAAAAATTCAACAATATGATAGAAAATTTAACTATATTTGGTCGAAAGTTGAATTACATTGTTCAGAATTACTTTTTTCAGTTGATTTATCATTTTAGTTAAAGATTAATTTCTTTGGTTGAAAAATTCACTATTTTGTTGCACACAAAATAGTTTAAATTATTTTTTGGATCAAAATTAACTTATTGCTGAAAATTTAACCATTCCATTTTTGGTTGAAAATTTATCTTTTTTATTTGGAAATTCAACTATTTGGATAAAAATTCGTATTTTTTGGTAGGAAATTAAACCTCTTGATTGCAAATTTTACTATTTGGTTACAAATTTATGTATTTTAATGAAAATTTGTCTTTTTTTTGTTGTTGTGTAAAATCAATTTTTCGGTTAAAAATGCAACTGCTTGGTTGAAAATTAAACTGTCGTTTTAGTTGAGGATTTAAGTATTTTATTGGGAATTCGTTTTTTTTTTGTTAAATTTAAATGTTTTCTTTTAAAATAAAAATATTTTTTTGTTGAAATATCAACTATAGCCTATTTTGTTCAAAATTCATCATTTTAGGATAAGTATTCAACTCCTTGGTTGAAAAACGTCCTTTTTGTAGAATATTAATCTTATTGTTTGAAAATTGAACTATGTGGTTAAAAATGTATGTATTCTGTTGAGAATTCTTCTTGTTTAATAGAAAATTAATCTTCTTGGTTGAAAATCAATATTT
This sequence comes from Andricus grossulariae, assembly GCA_011634705.1. Lineage (NCBI taxonomy): Eukaryota > Metazoa > Arthropoda > Insecta > Hymenoptera > Cynipidae > Andricus > Andricus grossulariae. Next base: position 15,923 of record JAABKJ010003487.1, on the reverse strand, counting down.
GTAGTTGACAATTCAACTCTGGCTGCAAATTCGCCTTTTTGATTTAAAAATTCATCACTTTTGGTAGAAATTTCATTTTTTTGTTGTTGTTGTAAAGATGCAACTGCTTGGATGAAAATTAATTTGTTTTGGCTGAGGATTCATCTTTTTTTTTGAAAATTTATGATTTGTGGTTGAATTCAGCTGTTTTTGATTTAAAATGCAAATAATTTCTTGGTTAAAATATGAACTATTGAAAGTTGAACTACTTTGTTAATTAATAAGAAACAGTAAGATTTTACCAAACCCCCTCCCCCTAAATCGTCTTACGTTATTTTTGGATGACCCCTGAATAAATTCACGAAAAAAATTTAGTTGGCAAAAATTACGTTAGTTAGGGTGAGGAGGGGGGGGGGGTCAAAATGTACGGACTTTAAGAAAGGAGGGACGTGGTTTAACATTTTTGAAAAAATCTTGCGTATTCAAAGTTTGAGTGTAGCACTTTAAAAATGCTCTAAAACTCCTTTTTAATTTCTAATTATTACAGAAAACATAATTTTTGGTTAATTAACGAAAGCTATTCATGGGTTAGATTTAAATCAAGTTCTATAAATTTCATATTGAAAGGGAAATGGTAGAAGTCATTATAGTTACTATTACTCGCTTTGAGGGATACGATTGTGAGAAAATTTAAATTTTTACAATGGGTTCCAGGGGAATCCCCGAGACCTGGATTTCAAGTTCTAATATAATTGGTGGGACAGGATTTGTACCTGGGTGTTGCCACGAGGCCAAGAGGACTTAAGGATTTTATATTTATACGAGGATCGTCAATTGACCACCAGCAAAGCAATTAGCACCTTGTAAGCACGATTCTGTCTACTCTCTATTCTTCAAATCGTGGCCACCAACAATCAACCTTCTCCATCCTACCCTCGAGCAGGATTACGCCCTCAGTAAAAGGTGCGCCAAGCAGTCTACCTGTGTAACTATATATATTTAGGAAAATTTTGGGAAATTTATTTCATGCCGGGGAAGTCCCGGGCTGTCGAACATTTCCCCATTCCCAATTTCTAAATTTGAATTTAAAGCTTTAAAACGGAAAATTTCTAGAATAGATTTATGTATTATATTTTAAAATTAAATAGTATCTGAGGCAAAAAAATCGTCTGTTCGTTAGGGATTAATTAATTACAACCAGTTTGTTGAATGAATAAATTTTTGTTTTCTGAGTGCGCAGATAAAAAGATAAAAATAGAAGGGGAGGGGGTTAATATGATTTAAAAAAATGTTACCTATCGATGATAATAAAACTAGCAGTAAATGCACGCGAGCGTTCATGTCCTTGGTTCTTATTTCTTAACACAAAACATATAAACAATTGAAAACCCCACTATTGAAAAAAATTTTAGTATCAAGAGTTTTTCACATTTTTGATAGAATTTATTCATTTTTTTAAACATATTGAACGATTTTTAATTAAAAAGTTGCAAATCAAACAATTTTAGATTAGGTAAAATTGAGAAAAAAGGACAATATTTCGAATGGAATGGAAAGAAATTAGGCTTTTGTATGATTTCTTAATGAAAGCGCTTAGAATTGAATAATTTGAAAATTTAAGTGCTTGAAATCGAACATTTTCAGCCTAAAATTGTTAAAATTAGTCAATTCCATTAGAATAGAGTTGGAATTGTATAATTTCTAATGAGGTTGTTGCATATTTTCAAATAATTTGTTTTTCTGTTGAAATTAAAAGAGCACTAAAAATCAAGGATGTGTACATCGTCGTTCCAGTTCCAAATCGGATCCGGCTACGGAACGTTACGAGATCCAAATGTTCCGGGTCCGGAACAGAAACAGAAACATGATCCGTGTTCTCTTTCCGGGACGGAACGTTCCGTGACCGAAACGAAAGAAAAATTTTTAACTCAAATTCGTATTCTATTACTTAAAACCCCTCCTCTTACTACCTTTCATGGAAATCTACCAATTAAATAGAATTTCGAAAACTTTGGTTGCTCTTTTGAATTTTGATTTAAAATTCGTATTTTTAGGCTCGAAACAGCTGTTATTTTTTTTGCTCTCATGGAAATCTAACAATTGAATAACATTTTCCAAATTTAAACTCAATTTTGGCATTTATAAATTTGACCTGAAATTTGTATTCTAAGAATTGAAAAAAAATCCTTGTTATGACTATGTTCCAAATTTTAAGTTTACTTTTGGAATTTTAGACTTTTTATCCCAAATTCGTTTCCTGTGACTCGAAATATCCCCTTGTACTGACTATCATAGAATTATATCAACTTGATGAATTTTTCAAAATTTGAGTCAAATTATGGAATTTATTAATTATGACCCTATATTTGTATTCTAAGACTCGAAAAAACTCCTTATACTGACTTTAGTGGAAATCTACCAATTTAACATTTTCAAAATTTTAGTAATTTTTTAATTTTTTTTTAAATTCTGACCCCATAACATTTTTCAAAATTTAGGTAACTTTTTTGAATTTTCACCTCAAATTTCTATTCTGTGCCCCGAAAAGCCCCCTCGTATTGAATTTCATGGAAATCTACCAAATTATTAAAATCTTCCTATTTTGAATACAATTTTGGAATCTTTAATTTTTGGCCCGAAATTCGTGTTCCATGTCCCGAAAACCCCCCTCGTACTGACTTTCATGAAAATCTACCAAATTAATAAAATCTTCCTTTGAATTATGGTTTGACCTCAAATTCGTATTCTGCTATTCAAAAAACCCCTTGTACTGACTTTTATAAAAATCTACCAGGTTAACAAAATTGAAAAAAAAAAACATTTTGGAAATTTAATTGACTTTTTTGAATTGTTAAATTTTGATAGCAAAACCGAATTATCCGACTCGGAAAATCCTTTATTACTGACTCTGATAAAAATCTGCTATTGAATTAAAAAAAATTTGTATCGCTGTTTGGAATTTTGGAATTTTAATCCCAAATTCATATTTTGCAGCTCAAAAAATCCGTTAGTACCGACTCACATTGAGTTATGCGAATTTATTGAATTTTTCTCAAACTTAGGTCGCTTTTTTATTTTGGAATTTTGACCACAACATTCGTTCCGGAACAAAATTCTGGTTTTGTTCCGGCTAAAACGAGCCCGGAACCGTTTCTAAAAATAGCAGGATCCGAAACGGTCGAGTTAACGTACTGGATTCACAACCCTGCTAAAAATTGAATATAATTACGCGAGGAACATTTTTTAAGTTTAAATATTTTTTTAATGTTTGAAAAGTATACTTTATACATTTTTTGCGGGAAGATGAGACATTCTGATTAGGGTAGCGTCGGAAGTAAACATCATTCTGATAAGCGCAGTTAATGAGGGGATTAATATTTATTTTCAATGTAAATTCAAAAAAATTGCTAGTATATAATAATCTTTACTAAAATATTTCTATAATGAACTCCCTTTTTATCTGATCATAATGGGGTTGTTTCATATTTTCAAATACATACATTTTTTCCTAGTGAAATTAAAAAAGCACTACAAATTGAATATTATTACTTAAGAAAAGTTTTCTGAAGTAAGTTTGAATATTTTGTTTGTTTAAAAAGTATACTTTTTACATTTTTGCGGAAAGATGAGGCGTTCTGATTGGGCCAGCGTCGGAAGTAAAAATCAGTCTGATTAACGCAGTTGATGAGGGAATTAATATGGCCCCTAGAGATTGAAATAAAAATAACATATTTTAGCGTTAATTATTTAAAAAGAGTTCAAAAACTATGGAGAAGAGCCCAAAAAGGTGTTTAAAATGCTTAAAATTTCACTAAAACCGAGATTTGTAAAGTGTGGCAGTGCGAATATGCCAAAAGTCTTCATGTGGATGGTCACAAATTTGTTTTTGCTAGTTGTCAGCTGGATACTACGTTAGTCAATGGAGCCACTGCATATTATGCAGAGTAATGATATAATTATTCGGGTTGGTTCAGCGTTTTGCCGGATGTGACGTTTCAAGGTCGCAAAGTTGTTTGAAAAGGGTTTTCAATACTGTTTTTAAATACTTTTTTTTTCATGAAGTGAAGTATACAAATTTTTTTTTAGTTAACTAAATTTTGTAGAATTTTATGTAGTATCTGAAAAATACTTTATCCAAAATTCATGCCACAACCCCATTCAAAGCGTTCAAAATTGAACAATTTTATTTGGAATTGAGAAATCTCGAAATTGAATTATTGTACATTTAAATTTCGATAAAAGGACAATTTCAAAATGTTCAAAATTGAATAACTTTATTTTACATTAGGATTTTGAAAATTGGTTTATTTAATTATCAAATAAATTGCAATTCAAAATTTAATGATTTCAGATTAAAATTTCTAAAATAATTGGTTCATTTAAAATTCAAAGGAATATAAATTGTATTACTTCTAATCTAATTAAAAACGTTCAAAATAGAAAAATTTAAATAATTTTCAACTTCGAAGCGATTAAAATTTGATAATTTAAATTTAAAACTGAATTGAATGTTTCAAATACAGTTACTAATGAACTTTGAAAATAAAACGATTCCGAACTTCCTTTAGAACTGAAATAGTGCTTAATTGTAATATTAAAACTTTTTTATACTCAAACCATTTAGCATTTCAATTTTTTAAGTAAATTTAAATCGTTCAAAAATTAAAAATTTCCCAATTGTCGGTTATACTTTTCAAAATTGAACAAGTTCATTTTCAATTTCAAATTTTTTTAAATTCAAACTGTTTAATCTTTAACACTTCATTTAGAATTATTATTCTCGAAATCTAGCAATCACATATTTTTCAATTTTAAATGATTTATTTTTTTAAATCTTCAACCACTTTTTAAGATATTATATTGAAAATTAAAAATTAAACAAAAATATTACAAAATAAGATCCCTATGATTTCAGCAATTCAATTTTCAATACCTATTATATAGTTCTAAAAGCTTTCCATTTTAAGGCTTGAATTTGACAAATTATTCTCTTTATTTTCCATTGTTTTGAATTTTTTCTGTAGGCATTTAATTCAAAATTGTATAATTACAAATTATTTAAACTGAAAATTATGCACTCATATCAAGTCTCTGAATTTGATATTCTGCGATTTCGAAGAATTTAAAAAAAAAACCAGGTCATTTTGAAAGATTTGAAGTGAAATTGTCCTGACATTTTTAATATTTCAATTTCAAAATACAATATTGTGAAATTTGAAATTGGAAAACTCTAAACATTAAGAAATTTCAAACCAAATATTTTCGAATTTAAACTTCTGAACTCTGAAGCAAAACAAAAACTATAGTTTAAAGGCCTCAAGAATTACACTGATGTAGAATTGCGCATTCAATACTATAATTGTAAATTGAAATTATAGAAATTTTAAAGATGAAAAATATTATTAAGTATCATATCATGTAGTATCAAGTGACATTCAAAGTGATTAGATATATTTTTTTACTAAAAAATGTGATTGCTATCAAGAACAAAAAATCACTTTCATTTTCACTGTTTAAAATTGAAGAATTTAAAATATTGTAAACCTTTCAAGTTAAATTATTCTAAAAACGTTGCAAATTATAACTTTCAATTTGGAAACTGTAAAAATGATTTAATTCAAACTTGAAGCTTTAAAAAGTAAACATTTCTAAACTTTCTTTTAAAATTGAAGTATTCTTAAATTAGGATTTTGAAACTAAGTCGTTAAAAATAATTTATTTTCAAATTGTGCATCATGATTTTTTAAATTCAATAATTTTAATCTAACGTGCAAAATAAATAACTTGAAAATCAACATAGATGAAAAGATCCAAATAGATCAATTTTCAACAAAATAGTTAAACTTGCAACTAAACAGATAAATTTTCAACCAAGAAGATTAAATTTCTATCAAAAAAGATAAATTTTCGACAAAAAATAGAATAGTTAAATTTTCAGTTAAAAAATTAATTTTATGAATAAAAAAAAAATAATTTTCAATCAAAGAAATAAATTTTCAAACAAAAAGATTAATGTTCTACCAAAAAAGATTAATTTTAACAAAATACATGCATTTTCAAATTAATAGTTACATTTCCAACCAAAAAGGTATTATTGGTCACTAAGAATAATAATATTCTACCACAAAGGACAAAGTTTCAACAATACACATAAATTTCCAAACAAATAGCTGAATTTTCAACTGAAGAAGATAAATGTTAAATCAAACATAGAGTAATTAAAATTTCAGTTAAAAAAATTAATTTAGAACGAGAAAAAATGTTCAACAAAATAGTTAACTTTTAAAGAAAAAAATAAAGGGTTTTCAACTAAATTACTAAAATGATGAATCATCAACAAAAAATTAATTTTTAACAAATAGGTTCCTCTTTCAACTAATTGTAAGTTGAAAATTTATTTTTAATGTTTTTTAAATATTCAAACAATATTTATTCTACGGTGTCGGATAATTGCACACGCGATGAGAAATATTTCGTTAAGGAGAAAAATATTCTGCTAATTTTAATGAATTGTAAGTAAATGAAGAAAATTGTGTCATTCATATTGAACTTACTGGAATTTTCTTGCTATAATAAATAAACTTCTGTAAATCATGTACGGTTTCAAATCATATAAGATTTTCTGTAAAATCTATGACAAAATGTTGGAAAATGAACCGAGTTTTTATTCTAAAGGAAGGTTATTGAGTAAGCGCGTAGCGCACACAATGTTCTAGTTTTTTAAGATACAAAACTGACGTATACTGATAAACTGTTACAGTGGCATGATATAAAAAGTCACGAGACAAAACACAGGCAAAAATCGAGCGGAAACATACTCCTTCGGTATGGATAGAATAAATAAATAGTAGATTATTTATAATAAAATTTAACCATATAGAAACTCTTTTTCTGAAAATTTGAAGTCTTTCTATTTCATTTACGATTGGCCAGCAATTTACACCTCCCAAAAGCTGCGGCATTAGCATTGGAGTTAAAAGAGAAAAAAAAGGTCGTGGTTAAACGGTAAAGCACCCGAGGTTGAAGGACATCTGTGACATTTGCGGAGGCTATGGGATTTGAGCAATTTGAGAAAACTTTCACCTCTTCTACCGTCATTAGAAACATGTGGTACTGCGCGCATTTTCCTGACTAGCACATGTTCGCCGGATGATTCGAAGTGCCGCTCATAAATGCAAATTCGCTATCCGGTCAACATGGAAAATAAATTTGAAGGTTCTTGTGGCGAAGGTCGTTTTCTTGCAAATATTTTTTCCTGGACGTTTGAACAATGCACATAGACATTTTTTACTTCATATTCGTAGTTTAGGCGCAAATAATGTCTCAAAATCGTAAAATAATTAAAAGTTCAAAACATTCACTTTAAATGATCTTATTAATTAGCTTTTCTCGAATTTAATTAGGCAGAGCTTTTATATCTGTACATCTTTTATGTAGAACATTTCATCTAAGATTCTTATTGGCAACATTTCTCAAAATAAACTTTTGTTAAGGAATTTTGATAAAATAGACAAAATGTAGAAACATTAAGACCAAGAATTAAATTTTTCATATAAAAGGATCCTTATTGGTTTCCTGTTGCTTTTATGGAAGAAAAAAAATTTGAGATATTATTTTCTATGACCAACTTACTTCGCTGAAATTTTCTATGTTTGCAAAAAAAGAATCAAGAAAAAAAGTTTCGCGCGTCTCCCCACAATTTAAAAGTTCGAAATCCCAACAAAGTTTTATCCACCTGGCCCTTCCGGAACACACGCCAATTTAACTCCTAAGAATCGAAAAAATCATAAAAAGTTACTTAACTTTTAGACCTATAATATTTCTGTTGATAATAGCATTATTTAGTGCCAAAATGATGCCCAAAAGGTATCACCCCCTACATCTTCCTAAACTCTCCCTAATTCAACCCCTAGGGATAGAAAAAGTCGTAAAAATGCCCTAACTAAAAAACTAAAATTTCATGGCTTAAAATGGTCCCATTTGATGTTGAAAGATACACAAAAAAGTTTTATCCCTCAGCTCTTCTGGAACATCCCCTTTTCTACGTTTAAGATATTGTAAATTTAAAAAAATCTAAAAAATGCTCTAACTTTCAGACCTAAAATTATAAGGCTTAAGTAATTTCATTGATTTCCAAAGATATAAAAAAAATTGTCAAACCCCACCTCTTCTGGATGTGGATCACCCCCTTTTTACCCTTAAAATATCGAAAAATAAAAAAATCTAAAAATGGCCCAAGTTCTATTAGACATCTAGACCTATAATTAGAAGGCTTTAAATGGTTCCATTCGATATCCAAAGATACACAAAAAGTTCCATTCACCAAGATGCTCTGGAACATCCCCGTTGTCTAACCATATGATATTGATACACATTCTTTTCGCGTGTTGCGCGCGCGGCTCGCAAGTTCGAGCGCGCTAGGGGCGCGCGACTGTTGCTCCTCGCATTTCTCCCATATTTATGCAAAGACCTTTTAAAGTTAAAGGTCACAGCATCGACAACTGTAATTTGGTGATTGTGAATTCTTTTTTGTTAAAGCTCCTTCGGCTTCAACGAACACATCCTCATCACATATCTCGTGCTTCGCACTCGATTTTGTCCAAAATGTTATTCAGATATTGCAAAATGAACTGAAACTGTATTTTCATTGTCTTGTTTTTATAATTAAAATTTTTTTTTAATCAAAAATACGCATCCTAGCGTAAAGTGGTTCCAAGCAAATTCGTAGATATAATGTAGGCCTAAAATTTTGTGAAATAAAATGTAATTGTAGCTTTTGTGTCGTTTTTCCAAGAAGGTCATTTTTTATTTTTAATATATTTTTATAGCAAGAGTTTATGACAAAACTTGTAGATCTTTTTTGGTTTAACAACTTTTTCTTTTCATTCCTTCCGCCTCTTGTGTCGTTTTTCTCAAATTTTATTTTTTTATTTTTAATCTTTTTTTTACGATTAAAAGAAAATCTACTCGTCCTATCAAAAAATTATTGATGATAAAATTATAGATCTTTTTTGGATGAGCAACTTTTATCTATTCATTTTTTTCATGGCTTGTGTCGTTTGTCCAAAAATTTAATTTTTTAATTTTTTAATTTCGTTGTTTACGAATAAAACAAAAACTACGTACCACATCAAAAAGTGGTTTATAACAAATTTGTAGATATTTTTTAGTGCACAATTTTTGTCTATTCATCTTTTTTCGTATTTTGCATAGTTTGACAGAAAAAAAAAATTTTATTATGCTATCAAAATTTGAATTTTCGATTTAAAAAAAAAAAAAAAAGGTTTTTATGATAATCTTATAAGGCTTTTAAAAAGCAACGTTTTTCTTTTCTTGACTTTTATTTTCGTATCGTGCGTTGTTTGGCTTAAAATGTTAATTTTCGTTTCTTGTTTTGGATTTTGAAAATGCTATAACTGACAATTTTCTTTTTATCGAAAAATGTTGTAAGGATAAATGGTTCGAGTTTGCTAGTACTACGAATAGCCGTACATAGAATTTTTTAATCTTGAAAAAAATGATCTCAAAAATTTTGAAAATGCTTAAACTTTTTGAAATTTTGCCCAAAATAGCTGGCTGACGAAATCATTCTTTCTTTTCACACCCTTATAAATTGTGAAAATGGGCAATCCAGTCGGATGATTCCTTCAAACTCTACATTAACGACAACGTCGACAACAAAAGACACCGACGTAAAAACTATTTTTTTTTTTTACATTTTTCACTTAAGACAAATACTTTCTCATTATGATGAGAATGTACAAAAATTCTAAAGAATTACCCAACTTCGAGACCTAAAATTTGAATGATTAGAATGGTTCCATTCGATGTCCAAAGACATCCAAAAAAGTTTCATCGTCCCAGCTCTTCTAAAACACCCGTGTTTTTCTACCCTTAATATATTAAAAAATCTATTTGAAAAATGCTAAAAATACCCTAAGTTCGAGACTTAAAATGGTTTTATTTGATCTCCAAAGATATAAAAAAAAGTTTCATTCCCCAGCTCTTCTGGAACACCCATAAAATGATCTCATTTGATGTGCAAAGATACCGAAAAAAGTTTCATCCTCCCCAAACTCGTCTGGAACACTCCTGTTTTTACCCTTAAGATATCAGAAAAACGAAACTTTAGAAAGGTTTTTGAAAATATTAGATATTTTCGATCTGACGAACTTGTTGATATTTTGATTTTTGAAATATCTTTGAAAACCATCTGGCTCTTGGAAGCGTTCAGGTGTGTGTACTTGTGTGCTGTGCAATTTAGTGTAGACTTTTGTAGACTTAGGTTTAGAGTTTAGAGTTTAGAGAGGCATATATACCTATCTGTCTTTCTGACTGCCGCGTGTTCGACACATGGTGAACGTGCCTGGAGGCAAACTTTGTGCAAACTATCTGTCGGCGCTAATCGTTAAATCGGCATTTATAAACAACTTGTACTAACTCGGCTTCTGTAGCTACTAGCTACTGCACGTGCAGTTTACACCAGTTGGTACGTCACGGATTTGGCTACTTGTCACTTAAGATAGTAAATATTCATAACCATAAGAAAACTAACAGGGGTGTTTCGGCCATACAGGAATTTATTTGATTTATTTTCAATCTAGATTGTAGAAATGTTATTACTATTTAATTATCTTATCTGTACCAGTGTATATATTAGGGTGGTCCAAATTTGTACCTTTAAAAATTCGACTTTTGATTTTTGGTGATTCATTCTCCCCAATTTGTTCATTTTCTGGAAAAAGAAAATCGGTATTTAAAAATTTTGTTTTCAACGGTAACTCGTGCCCCCGGGCTTTGAAAATTAACATGGGGTTTTAAATGGGAAAAGCTCGGTTTTTGACAAAAATGGAAAAACGAAGTACGTGTTTTAAACGTTTTGTGAATTAAAGTATAGTCACCTCTTCTTGTTTAAAATATTTTGTAATTATTTAAATAATTTATATTTTCTTAAGCAATGTTGTCTCTCCCTAAAATCGTAAAAAGTTATTATTTTTTGGATTTAATTCAGAGTAATATTTTTTGTAAGAATATTTGGAAATTTGCTTAACAATGTTCATTTGTTCAAACAAATTTAATTTATTCAAACAATGTTTATTTGTTTAAACAATGTTCTCCCTGTAAATCGTAAAGATTTATTCTTTTCTGCAATTAATGACATAATTAACGAATGTTAAAAGTACTACAATTTTGTTTAAGATATTTAGCAATTATTTAAACAATTAATACTCACTCACAGGCGCCTTTTCACAGGAAAGCCGGAGAAAAGCGAGGAGAAAAGTCTAGTTTTTTCGAATATCTTACACTATGTCGCTTATTAATCAGTATTTTATTATTTCAGAACGTATACCATATATTGTTTGAACAAATAATAATTGGTTAAAATAATTATATTGAATTTAAAACAATTGAATTTAATTCTTTAAACAATATAGGGTATAATTTCTGAGATAAGGAAATACTAAATAATAAGCGATACATTGTAAGTATAAGAGATTCGAAAAAATTACACTTTTCTCCACCTTCCCTATGAAAATGCGCAAGTGATTGATTACTAATCGAGCGTTCAGATCGAATAACTCGCCGAGCTCGCGAACACGGGTAAAATTATTGTTCAAACGTCTCATTGGACGGAAATGTTAAAAGTCATAACATTAAGTTTTTCTAAATATCAGCTTGTAGAGTATGATAAGACGGGACTTTTTTCTTCTTTCTGTTTTTTCATCAGATATGTATTTTTAATAATCATTATGAAAAACTGAAAAAAAAATTATTTCCTAAATTCAATTACTTTTTAAGAAATAAATCGTCGTAGGTTGGGCAAATATTATTGGAACTGTTTGAAACTGAGTAACACACGAAGTATACCCTGGCGATGCCTAAAAACTGAAGAAAAATTAAAAATCGCCTATTGTTTAATAAATTTTAATTGCAAATTGAGACAGATCAGTAATTCCGTTTTTTTTTCTTCAGTTTTGCCGGCAAAAAGTATCGAGGGAACTTTAGATTTGAAACAACTTTCAGTGAGACATTTGTTCCTCACTATTAAAGGGAGATTTTTTGAAATTTTCAGATTAATTCATTGAAAATTGGCGGAAATATCCATTTTACAAAGAAAACCTGCGTCTTCGCCAACTGCGATCAGTGACGAGTACGCTGCCCAATGGTGCTGAGTGCACGCGAAGAGAATAATTTTTTACGATTTACAGGGAAGATAATTGCTTAAACAAATTACAATTTTTAACAAAATTGCTAAATATCGTTGAAAAAAAATATTACTCTCAACATTCGTTAATTGTGTAACTAATTCCAGAGAATAATATTTCACGCTTTACAGGGGAAAAATTGTTTGAACAAATAAAAATTGTTTAAATAATTACCAAATATACTTAAAAAATATATTACTTTCAACTTTCGTTAATTGTGTCATCAATTCCAGAAAATAATAACTTTTTACGATTTTAAAATGAAAAAATTGTTTAAACAAATGAAAATTGTTTAAATGGTTACTAAATATGTGAAACAAGAAGTACTACACTTGAATTTTATCAACTTTATGCCATTTATCTTGAAAGATAATAACGGTTCACGACTTACAGGGGACAAATTTGTTTAAACAAAATATTAATTGTTTAAACAATTCAAAATTATTTAAAAAATACTTGGAAACCCTTCACTTATCGATTGAAAATTATCAATGTTAAAAACATTCCAAAAAATACCGTCTTTAGCATGAATTTGATATAGAAAACTGCTATTTCGCATTTTTGGGGCATTTTCCGGGCACAATAAAAGGGGATTGGGGGGTCACAATTGAATGTTATTGGGTAGGAATTATTCCTTGGATATTCCTTAAGAGGTGAGCATACTTTAATTCACGAACAGTTTATAACAAATACTTCTTTTCCAACTTTTTTCGAAAACCGAGCTTTTCCCATTTAAACCCCTATGTTAATTTCAAAAGCTCGGGCACGGGTTAACATTGAAAAAAAAGGGAGGAAAAAGTACGGATTTTCTCTTTCCGGAAAACGAACAAATTTGTTTGGCGTTTAAAAAAAATATATTGAACTATTTTGAATTCAAAACATTCCAAATCAAGTAATTTTAGATTAGGTAAAATTTTGAAAAAAGGACAATACATATTTCGAATGGAATGAAAAGGAGTTACACTTGCATCATTTCTAAGTAAAAGCACTTAAAAATTAATTATTTCTAATTTAAAGTGTTTGAAATTGAAAAATTTAATATCGAAAGATCTGAAAATGAAAAAAATTCAGACTAAAATTGTGAAAATTGTACAATTTCATTATAAAGGAGTTCAAATTGTATCATTTGTAATGCAAAACGTTCAAAATTGAACAATTTTATTTGGAATTGAGAATTTTCGAAATTAAATAATTATAGAATTAAATTGCGAAAATAGCATAATTTCGAAACGTTCAAAATATTGAATTTAAAATTAGAATTTTAAAAATTGGATCATTTAAAATTCAAAAAAATTGAACTTGTATTATTTATAAATGAACGATTTCAAAATTTAATAATTTAAACTGAAAAACTTTTGAATTTATGTAATTTTCAATTCGCGCATTCGAAATTATAGTTTTAAATTGAAATAATAGAAATTTTGAAGATGATAAATTAGACAGATTTTTTACTAAAAATGTGATTTTTTCGAAAAAAGATCGGTGTCATTTTCACGGTCAAAAATTGAAGACTTTAAAATATTTAATCAGAAACATCCTTCTTTTCGGAAAATCTCTGTTCCAAGTCAAAATTGTAATTATTTTGAAAAAGTCTCTGTTTCAAGTAAGAATTATAATCCGTTCTCTAAAATTTTCTTCTTCCAAGTCAGAATTATAATTTCCCTAGAAAATGCCTTGTTTCAGGTCTGATTACCATTTCTTCGGAAAATGTTCTATTCCAACTCAAAGTGATCATTTTTCTCGAAAATTCACTGGTACAAATCATAATTATACTTCATTAGTACACTTCTTTTTCAAAGCTCAGTATCTCAGAATTATAGTTCTTCTGGAAAATTCCCTGAGCAAACTCAAAATTATCATTCTTTTAAAAAATTGCCAATTCAAAGTCAGAACAATAGTAATTCTCTTAGATAATTCCCGTTAAATTCAAAAATACAGATATCTCTTTCAAAACCCCCCGTTTCAAATCATAATTACAGAGTTTATATATTATTTTATTTTAAAACGTAAATCTTTCTCTCTTTAATTACAAAAAATTCCCTCTTTTTTCCTTCATTATTCTTCTGACTCTAATGAGTCTAATGAGCCGATCACACTGATTTTTGGAAACATACTTCTTTCGTTTTAAGGCTTTTTTGTGCAGTTCTGTTACACTAGTTGATTTTTTTTTGAGTTTATGTTCTTAAAGATTTTTTCTAAATATATATTTATAATTGCAGATAAATACTCATTTATACGAGTTTGAATATGCATCGGATATTTCAAGATTTCACAGATTTTAATCACTTTAAAATATATTTTTTTAATTGCATACAGGATCACTTATATTATCGTCATTATTGTCAATAAAATAATTTTCATTGTTCGTTACGGGATTGAACAAACTTAAAATAATAAAATATTAAAACACTTTTCATATTAATTCAGTAAAATCAAGTGAAAAATCCTGGTCACTGAATCAAATTCCCATGTTTTTTGTAAGACTTTTGTGACACGATTTTTTTTCAAAAATACTGAAGTCACTGCCCATTTACATAATTTTTTGTCTACTTTCAAAAATTAGACTGAAAAATATTTAAACATAATATTAATTTATTTCTTATAAAAATAAAATCATTTTAACGTCCTCTACGAGGTGCAATAATTATTTTCCGTGTTAATGACACATATGCAAATTCTCTATTATCAACACCAAATTCTGAACTAAAGTGTCACAAACTAAAGTTATTTAATTAATAATTCAAGTTTCGGTATTAATGATTTCAATCAAATGAAAAAGAAAATTTTTGATTAAGATTAAAGAAAATCTTTACAATTTCTCCTGACTGTAATTTCTGGCGCGTGCAGAACGTCAGCACGCATTGTTGCCAACCTGAAGAATCATGAAGCCGTAACCGCGCTGCATTGGATTTGAGGGAAAACCCTCTTTATGATTCTTGAATGGCGACAAGTGCCTTTACAATGGCGGCTGACAGCGACCTGTCCGGATTCCATTTAGCTTTTATGCAGGTGGACCGCCTCATTTTCAGTGTCCGCTGTAGTGCTTTCATTGTACTCCTTCTAAAGTACCTGTTAGTGTCGGCAAACTTTTTCCCCTCTATACACAAACAGCGTTTTCCATCATCACCTATTCATTCCACAAGTCATTCAGAAATATGATATATAACAGTTCAAGGTGGCCATTGGATCGTTTAACCGAGAAACGACCGGGAATTTTTTAAGAACGGGGAAAAGTCGAGAAATGACTATAAATTTTTACCTGCACCGGGAATTTTATTTAATTTTCAATAAGAAACTTCAAAGTTTATAAAATTGTGGTTAGTTTTAACTTAAACTGCAGCATATAATAAAACGTCCTTAATGGTAAAAAATATATGTAAAAATATTTATCAAGTAAGAAAATCCAATTTATTAAATTTTAGTTACGGACTGCACACTCTTTTCCCCTTTTTAAAATAATTCTTTTTTTCCCCTGTTTCCAAGAAACGTCCGCTTTTTTTCGTTTTGTTCGCTTAAATGCGAACTGAATTAATAGAACCCAATAATAAAATCCAACTATTTTTGGTTGAAAGTTCATTCTTTTTAGTTAAAAATGTAACTATCTTGTTGGAAATTGAATTACTTAATTACAAAGTAATCCTTTTTGGTTTAAAATTCAACCATTTTTTAAATTAAGATCGAAAAGAAATCTATTTTATCATGAATAATTTTATGCAAAATGAGCATGAAAAAGATTCA
>JAABKJ010003486.1:0-25915 GCA_011634705.1 Andricus grossulariae | reverse complement strand
GCTAGCATGACCACAGGTTTTTTCAAAAAATTGCGGAGCATTAAATTTGGCAATAGGGCATTAAGTGAGCCCTAAATTATTCTGCAAAGAAATATTTTCTAAGTAGTTTTTTTCTATGTGTGGTCCTGCTAGCGTAACGTTAAGCTAGCACGACGACAGGTTTTTTCAAAAAATTTCGGAGCATTAAATTTGGCAATAGAGCATTAAAATATCCCTAAATGAGCCCTAAATTCCCTATAGGTTTTCAGTTCATTTGTGCAATGCGGTCCTGCCAGCTTAACGGACCTCCAGAACGTGTGATTTGAATGGTTGAAATTTGATTTTCTAAAAACGTTTCAGCGAATAAAAAAAGGTATTGCATTGTTGAACAATGAATGGAAACTCATAATAGAGTGAATTAAGTAATCCCGGTGCTCATATTTGCCTGGACATTTCAAATGTTGATCATCCTTCCGAGTTGATTAGTCTCCATGATTGCTGTATCCTCTCACTTGTCTGAATATGACCGATCACTTTTATATTGTTTGGGTCATTATCATCTCTGCCACTTGAACAAGAGCGTAATCTTATTGAAACATTTTGAGTGCTAAAGATGTTCAACAATGGGAGGACCGGCCATTGCTCCGGAAGATTGGAGGATAAACACGCAGCAATCAAATCGGTTCCATTGGGACCGCGTCGGGCTTCCTTAAGTAGAAGAGGCCGGACTATAGATCATTCTGCGTTTAGAGGGAATGAGTGCGGTAAGTGCTGCCGTCATTACCGCCAACGCCATCGGCAGTACCACTACCAGCTAGTACAATTGCCAGTACGAGAGCGTGCACGAGCGAGGGAGCGCAAGTGAAGTGTGCTCGGGACATGGAGGAGCAGGGTGCTGGCAGAGGAGGATAAGTGGTCCTCGTCTCCACAGAAGGGTGGAGAAGCGAGGGGCAAGCGAGAACGTGGAGGATCTGACAGACGGTGAAAGATCGGGATGTTTGGATGTTTGAACTTCGTAGTGCTGCGTCAGCACTTGAGCCTCTCTTCCAAGTCACTCTTAAGTCTTAAGTATCCCTTTTCGAAAAGGCCCTATCTGCCGATAATATAATACTTTCGCACTAGACGACCAAGTCGCGGCTAAGTGGTGTGTATCCCATATCGCTTATTATTCGCAAGCAGCGGGGGAAAAAATAAATATGACTACGTCTCGAAAGCCTTTCAAGTAACGAGTAATTTCAAACCGCAACTCTCAGTGTCGAAACTGTTCAGCTGTGTCTGGCTTGATGCGAGGAAGGAATTTGAAACGACAAAGGGGTAACCCGATCTAAGTCGAATTCGACTAAAGAAAGCTAGCTTGCCCCAGATAATTATAAAACAGGTTACCACTCAAGTGGAAAGAGGGACTGCTAAGGCGCTATTGCTGCTCTACATCAGAGAAGCTTGGATAGTGAAAGATAAGCCCATCTAGCTCCCAGAATTTTAGGCAGATTTATTGATCCTTTAATCATATTACTTGTTCAAATTAAAACTTTCAGAAACTCTCGTCAATACTCTGGATGTAAGTTAAAAATTGCAAGGTGATTAGCCTAACCGACTCTTAAACATGGCGCAGCTCGTAATAAAAATTAGACAGCCTTGGTGTGTTAACTCGCCTTCTTTAAGAGAGCCTCACATGTTGTAATTAACGGCTTAATAGGGATCAGTTTCACCCCAGGTGGAAGAACCTTTCCAGAGAGTTAATTACTCTTGAATCCTTAATTGATCTCCCACTTTGCTCGTATTAACCATCTCCCACGAATCCGTCAGGCGCCTGAAAGTTGTAAACCCCTAAGCTCGATGATCGATTAGCGCGTCACTTGGTTACGGGAGGCGAATTAGGGGCACTCAGGATATTAGATGCTCAAAGAAGCCAACCAACTACAACGACGACAAGTCGTATATCTCACCAGCGAAAACCAATAAAATGGCGCCATACGTTTAGCTAGATAGTCTTAAAGGTGAATTCTCGAAATAGTCTAATCACCTGCTTTAATGCTTTAATGCTGGAAACTTCCAATTTAATGTCTCCAGTGAAGAACGCTCTCTATAAAAGATTACTACTATTACTACTATTACTACTAACAAAGTAGTTTTCACTTTTATAACTTTTACTATACAAGAGCATCTTCTCATGTACTCAGAAAGAGTCTTTAAGAGAAGCAATCTGAAGATGACGCTGATAAATAATGATGGAAGCTAATAAACTCGCACGTAAAGCACGAATAAAGTAAAAGTGTTGTCATTAAGTCCTTATTTGAATACGAAACTAAAGATTGATGCACTATAGCCAGTCCACTCCTCATAGCTAAATGATTTTCAAAGATATACATCAAAGCCACAGAGCTAATTGTTTGGCCAATTCTAACGGGGACATTTCAAGATTGATAAGGTTCCCTTTTCCATGCAATTCGGGGTGTATAAAGCAGGAGCGAATGGGAATTGGGAATCATTCAAACGTCGAAACTCACAAAAGTGGGGTTGGCTTGGCCGCGGTCTGGCCTCAAGCGAGTGACTAGACTGACCGACAAAGGGAGAAAGAGGGCAGAGTCTGGTCGAGTTCGCGATCCTTTACATGCTCGTGCAAGCAAATTTAGCCTCGTGTCAGGAGTATGCCGTATGTGTATATAGGAGTATGCGGTCTACTACTGCTCGGGCTAGTGGCCACTCTTTGGTCGAGGCAATGCGAGGCGAGCACCTACCACTAAGCCCACCTCATATATCCACCCTCTGCAATATCCTCTCGGCCAAATCCACAACCATCCTCTGCCTCGCCATGCTCTACCCACAAGCCCTTTCCTTTACACCACGCGCCCGTAGTCGGCTTCGAACCGCAAGCCACGACGCGCTACTGCCTTGATTAAACGCGCCATAGACCGCCATTATCGCTGATTACGCTAAACATTAACGGACCCGCTCGCTGCAGCTCTTCTCTGGCACTATCGAATCCTATACACACGCGCCACCTGCCTGTAAGGCATCCCAATTTCCGAGCTGATAGTCTCCGAAGTTTCCTTTTGATCTGCTAAACGATATTTGTTCCGCTCCGGAGGTACATCCTAAGATGGACAGAAAAAATCCCTCTTGTCTGAGAGGAATGAGACGTCAAAAATGATAATGAACTACTTCTCTACAAAGAAGCTACATTCAAGAAAAAAGGTCTAAAAAAATTCTCTCAGTAAAATTTCCTCCTCAAACTCCAAAGCACGAATAAATCATGAAGAATTTAAGAAAGGTACATTTTCAGTATGGAAGCTCCCGCTGCACTTCCTGAGACCTCATTGTGACATCGAACCCTGTTCTCTCGTTCCCTAATCAATGATTCACTAGAATTCATCAACTCGCAGAATCATAACATGCTTAAATGAAACAAAAACACTGTGATTAAGTGCTTAAATTAATACAGAGTTTCCTGTTATGTAGTAGAGTAGTAAAGTGAAGTGATTTGTATAAGTTCCATTAATTGCTGGCTAAATGCGTGGCGTGAACCAGTGCCCTAGGTATATCAACATGTGCATGCCTACTGTTCGTCCAAAAAGTTTAGGCAGCTCGATTTTTGTGCAGACTTTCATGAAAATCTCAGCAAAAAAAAATCTAAAAATATGAGACAACATGCATGTTGCAGGTGAAGGGTTTTCCAATACTGAGTTTCAAAATTTACAGGTGATTTGCGATTATTTCCGGGCGAGTGAAAGGTGAAAAAGCATAATAATCCTATGGTCATTTCAGAATACTCAACTTTGAATGACTGTAAGTCACTAAAAAAAATTAAGTAAAATCTGCCAAAAATATATGGGATTCGTTGATCCTTTCTGTGCCCATTGGTGATATTTAGAGTCAGAAATAATTATTCGTTAATGAGTTATTGACACAAGAGTGTGGAGGTGTTCACTCCGGAACTAAGGAAGGTACAGAGATGATTCTTGAAGTAAATCACACATTTTTGGCTTCTGACAATGTTGTGCATATTACCAATGAGCAAAAATTTGCACTTCAATGTTTAAAAAATTATTTTCTTCATGGCAAAATACAAAAGGCTAAACGATAATCGAGGCTACCGCACTGTCAGCATGGGGCCTTGCTGGTGCTACTGCTATACGTGCACCACTAATGCCTAATGCAAAAAAGGGATAATATTCAGGGTACCGATAACTGTTAATATCTCGAAATAAATAACAGACAGGCAATATTTTACCTAAAAGTATTGAATATTTTACCAGCAATTGCACTATAAAATATTTAAATTTTTAATTTGTTCATAGATTCGTGACTAATATTCAGTAAAGAAACGAAATTCTAATTTGAAAGAATCGCCACATTGTTCATACAAATCATTAATGTTCATATTTTAAAGGCTTTTTCAGGAATAATTCCTAATAATACGGAGCCATTTCAATATTTTGCATTATTCGTATCTTAATTTAACCAATTCAATTTAGTTTTCTACTAAAGAGATGAATTGTCAACTAAAATGGTAAATCTTTAACAACACAGTACAATAATTTGAAACGAAAAAGATGAATTTTAAAATAAGAGTGTATCTTTCAATTATTTGTTTCTATTTTCAACCAAAGCGATAAATTTGTGAACAACAAGACTAATTTTCGAACAACAGGAATAATTTTCGAACAGGAAAGCGGACTCCACAACGAAATGAATGACTTTTAAAAGAAATAAATGCATTTTCCAGCAATACCAAGCAATGAAATTTAAAGCTGGAAATTTTTTTTCCAGTAATAATGGATTAGTAAAATTATTAGTTACAAAATGTAATTTGCAAAAAAAAGTACATTTGCGATGAAACTTATGAATGTTATACTACAATAATCAATGTTTGTTAATAGATTGTAAGTTGAAACCGAGCGGTTTGATTTTCAACTGAAAAAATTGAGTGTCCACTACATTTTGTTGATTATTCATCTTTTTTGTATAAAATTAATCTTCTTGGTTAACAAATGAATTTTTTTATTGAAAATTCAACTTGTTAGTTTAATTTCAAACTATTTTATTAGAAACTTAATTTTTTTAAGATTCTTCATTTTAGCTAAAAATTCATCTCTGCGGTTGAAAATTAAACTATTTTTCTAAAAATTCGTTGTTTTTTTTGGTTGAAGATTAAATTATTTTGTTGAAAATTCGTCTTTTTTGGTCAAATTAAACTGTTTTACATTTAAAATTAAAATATTTTGTTGTTGAAATATTAACTATCGTTTTGTCAATAATTAATTTGTTTTTGTCAACTATGTGGTCGTAAATAACTTTTTTGTGAAAAATGAATTTTTTTATATTCAACATTCAGCTATTTGGACGTAAATCATCTTTTTTATATAAATGAATGTAAGCCTCGAAAAGGACCTGAAATACAGGTTGAAACATGTCGGCAAATTTTTAATACAAAAATTTTTTTAACACCATAAGAAGCAGAATAGGCCTTAATGAACATTATTTATTATCTTTTTTTGTTGAAAGTGTTAATGTATTAAGTGTTATTATTTTCACTCGACAAAATCAATTGTTGAATAAAATGATGAATCTTGAACTTGAATAGAAGAATTTCAATTAAAAAAAATTGTTGCTTAGCACAATAATTTAAGCATTTCAGCAAGAAATGCAGAATTTTCATAATTTAAGAATGTAAGAAAATTTTAGAATTTCAAATCACAAATATCAATTTTTGCCGCAAGAGTTTATGTTTCAAGCATACCTCTTTCCACACCACCCAAGGGTGCATTCCAGGAGACCACCCGGGTGCACTCGAGTGCACTTGGAGCCGTTCAGCGGCGCTAGGTGAGTGGGCGGATCCACCCGGGTGAACCGTTCAGAGATCACTAGGGTGAATAGTGGGGGTTACTCGATGGGTGACTATTTCACCTAGCGAAAATAGGTAGGTGGGAGCGAGTGAGCAGTGAAATTGGCCGGAAGAAATGGCGGGAAGTCAAAAGTTTAGTACGCGTCAGTAAGCAGTACGCTGTATACGCTGACATAAGAGACATTAAAAGTGACAGTATCTACTGAAAAGAGTGAGAAATTATGGATTATGTCCCGGAAAAGCACGTTGTTATTATGGGCGATAATAACGGTCCCTTGCTGAATGAGTACGGGAACATAGTCGCGTATGACATGGAACGTAAGTAATTGCAAAAAAGATACCACTTTATAGGTTAAGGTCCGCTGTCTTTATTTCCAAAAAATTGTTCATGCATATACTCTTCAAAAAGTATATGTTTGTAATAATATTAGGCAGTATTTGTAATAATATCAAATATTTGTATTTTTAGTTCAGACGGTCGTTATGCTGAAGGGCGACTCAATTGTCGACATGAAAAATGGACCCGTAATAAACGACTCACAATCAAAAGGGTCCAAAGTGATTTCAAGTTCACTTTTGATCAACGCATCTGAAGCGGAGCCTTCCAAAGGTAAATTGCAAAACTTGTAATAATACAATTATAAGATGGTAATGATAATTGAAGTAATGATAAAATCAAAAGTTCTCGACATTAAAAATAAAAAGCTAGAGATGCACGCAGAGACGAGAATTTCTCGGATCTCGCCTGATATTGCCCGTATTCTTGATATTTTTGCTGTTGAGAACTTTTGGGTTTCAATTATATAATCACATCCCGTCCCGCCTTAAATATCTAAGGAAGATTCCTATGTTTTACCTTATTTTTTTGTAATGAAAATTGATCTTTTTTAATTGAATATTAAAATATTTAGTAAAAAATCGTTTTCTTTGTTTTAAAATTCATTTGTTTTGGCATAAATTAAATTGCATTTATTGTTTTTGTATAATTTAACTGTTTTTGGTTTCGAATTGAAATATTTTTTACTCTAAATATCAAATATTATATTTTTTATTAAGAATTTATCTTTTTAGTTTAAAATTCACTTCTTTCGTTGACAATTTCTTCTTTGTGATTGATAATTCATTTTTTAACTGAAGATTTGACTATTTCATTTCAAGGTTCATAATTGTATTTGAAAATGCATCTGTTTGGTTAAAAGAACCGTCATCAATTTCGAGCTCATCCAAGTAATGATTTGATTTTGTAAAATCTAAAAAATTCATTGATGAAAAATTAGGATAGGAAATTGTAAATAAATATAAAAGTCAAATGAGCTAGTGCATTTTCTCATAACCACTATAACAAGAAGAGAAATATGAAATTTTCTTTAGACAGAAATGAAATTCATTGTAGTAACAAAATATTTTATAGCACAATAAATTAAATTAAAAGATATGGTAAATGTCCTAGTAATCGTGACGAGCACAATAACCGAGAAGCTTAGAGATAATTTGAATATATTGTTAAAAAATATGTTTTTCCTAATGCATTTAGATTAAATTAAGAACACGAAAATTGGCGTCACGATTACTGGGACTTTTGCGTAATTATTTTTTCAAAAATTCGTTATATTTCTCCTATATATTTGATATATATTCGAATACATTTTTTAAAGATTTTCGGTCCTAAGAATCTGATGTTATTTACAATTTTCTAACCCAATGGTATTATAAATGAAGTGGCTGGTTTCTGTAAAATTTTCTTACCTCATGTAATATTAAATTATTGTTTTCATGACCACGAAGATTCCAGTGGTCTTTTTGGCCTTCTGGTTTGTTTTTATGTAATTCAAATTGCATATTTTCCAAACTCTGATGCATTGTTTTTTATATTTACGCGAGATGATACGTTGTAAACTTTATTGAGAATCTAACCCAATCTTATGTATACTGAACAATGATCGTGTAATATTTGTTATCATTGCAGAAATGCCAAAAAAATTGGGTATCCGATGAGGCAGTTGACCTTCTCATCGATAAGTGGAAGAGCCATGAGCTTAAATTCAAAGAGGGTCGCCTTCGACATGAGGTTATTTGAATAGCTATAAGTAAGGAGTTACAAGAGGCAAGTTACAGCTACAGTCGCGCAAAATGCGAAAATAAATTTAAGGACTTGCGAAAGCAGTAAATGAGGGTCAAGGATCACAATGACCAAACCGGTGCTGAACCGAGATCCTGCAAGTTTTTGAAAGGTTTGAAGAGCTATGCCGCGAGAAACCTAATGTAAGGCCGGTTTCTCTGGCTTCCTTAAGGAAGAGACGTGTACTGGAGAACAATTCTGATTCAGAGGGATACTCGAGCGGAGAAGAACGAAAGAGAAAGGATGGAAAAGAAATTCCCGAAAAGAAGAACAAAACGAAAGTGACAAAAGTTGAAAAACAGATGAAAGCTTGGGCTGACATTACGTGTGAGCAGAGCAACCAAAGAAGAGAAGATCAGAATAGACGACATACTGATAACCAGGAATTGATGAAGAGAATGCTGGAAGTCAACACTGCGTTCTTCGATAAATTACTTGAAAAGTTGTAAGTATTATAGACTTCGCCATAGCTACGTAAGCTTTTACATTTAGAAAAACTGAAGGGTCATTCTGGAATATATCGTCTGACAAGCGGCGCCCCCTCCCCCTTACAAAAATGAACGATATATATTGTATCCAAGTGTTGTTAGGATTAAATTTCCCCAATTATGTAGAGTGACATCTGTTTTTTTTCACAAAACCCGCTTTCAGATGTCGATGAATTACATGGAAGTGGCGCATGCACCACATTGGGAAATGCTTTTTATTCGAGTAAAAATACAAAAAATTTAATGATCTAGAAAAAGACATTGAGACTGATGAACGATATTTTTCAGAGATATCAATACGTTTCAATTTCTGTATTGTATTCGATAATAAAACGGGTATCAAATAGAGCAGTTCAGGTTTTTTGCAATATTTTATACCCGTTTTAATATCGAACACAATACTGAAATTGAAACATATTGATATTTCTGAAAAGTATCATTCTTCAGTCTCAATATCTTTTTCTAGATCATTAAATTATTTTGTATTTGTCACGTATGAACTAAATGAGATTTATCTTTGAATCCAAAAAGACCCGCAAACAAAAGCTGCCTTGCATCGGTACGCTGGGGGAGGCTTCCCCAAGCTGAAGGAAGGGCGAGAGACTCGGCTTTCCTGTATTTATTTTTATGTGGGTTGCTACCCTTACTCTCTGACTGAGAGTTGGCACCCCGTAATCTGAGTAAAGGAGTTCGCGGGATGCTTCGATTTATCAATAAAATGTTTACTTCCTGAATTCACTTGACAACTAATTTTTTTTTTATTGCTAATAATTCAAATTACACAGGCGAGAAAAATTCGGAAAACACTTTCTACAATGGGCAGAATGTGCTGGCAGATAAACAGAATTACATAAAACGAAATATTGGAATGATACAGCTCACCAAATTCGATGCCTTGTTACTACCGCTTGTCGTGGAAGAGAGAAAAATTAATTTCAAAAGGAACGAACGTGACGCTTGGTTTTCCTTTCCTCTGCTAGAGCGGGCGAAGCCCTTTTATCGTTGCGTGGATCAAAGTATCGACTCTAGTCCCTTTCAAGGGATTAGCGACACACACAAACACGTGCGAACACCCGTCACCTCTCGTAAATTCGCTTCTAAGGGAAATAGAAAATATATCTACTTCTCGTAAAAGTGAATTAAGGCCTTCCGAGAGAATTACTCTGTCTCGTTTTGAGGTTCGAGAAAAAGTAAAATTTTCTAGACTGATTTAATTTTGTTTTACGCAGGTGTATAGGATGCGAGAAAAACGACACTCCCGTTACATGGTCGGAAGTTAGAATTTCGGTGCCGGGGATAGGACGTGACGAAAGCCGCTCCCGTTACAGCCCTGGCTCCCGTCGGATGGAGATTTCAAACTTTTTACGACCGGATCGCGAACCCAATTTAATGGCTAAACCCATCGATTCCGGCGGCTCACTCCTGTTACGTAGTGGAAAGTTAGAATCTCGGTGCCGGGGATAGGACGTGGTTGCGTAGTACGGAATAAGTTTACCAGTCAAAACTTTATTAGATTCTTGATCCCGACGTTCGGACGGGCAAAAATCCGAGTAGTTCTGACCCGTGCCAGGTTGCTCAGGAGACTGCCTTTACTGCCTTTTATAGAGATTTTTAAAAAAAATTTACGTCTGAATCATAAAAATCGAATTCTCCCGGTCAATCTATCGATCCCGGCGGTTCACTCCCGTTCCCAAACCGAAAATAGTACCAAGAAATTTTCGTTGACCTGGACAGGGGCTTCGCGTCTTATGGGCTAGATTTCCCAAAAGAGAATTGACTAATTCGATCCTGACTCGGGACGGACAAAAGTCTGGGTAGTTCCGGCTCGTGCTAGGTTGCCCAAGTTACTGCGATGATTACATTCGTTCGATGCGCCACGACAGTTCATAGTCTAGGTAAATCAGGGATTTTTGCGGGATTGCAGAATTTGGATTAGGAAGGTAGGGATATGTCGTGAGAGCCAAAGCAGCGTTCGCAAATTTGACTAACCAGGTAGATTGATTTCCAAGTGTGCGAGAATTGCATTGCCTGGATTTCGATTGGATTTTTGCACCTGCGAGACAGGAACCTCGTCAGCACTTTACGGAAGTGAAGTGCATTGAATTCCTTCTTTATATTTTTGAAGGAAATTTTAATTTCAATTTTCAATTTGTATCAAAATAGATACAGGTTGGAATTTTCAACGTTGAGTATATATGAGTTTCAACCTTTTTTTATTTCGTAGAGAAGCGAGCTTTTTGTTGTTACGTTTTTTGCTGAGTGAACACGTGGTGTTGTTTTGGTATCACCACGTGTTCATGCTGTCAGATTATAGTGGGTAGCATGTAGGGTGAGGAGCGAGTGGGACTCACGGGAGGATAGCGTGATAAGAGGAGGAGAAGAGAAGAGAGTCGAGGTGCATTGAACTACTATAGTCATGGTGTATAGCTCGAGTATACGCGAGAAAGAGACGCGCTCATGGTAAGAATGTAGGGAGGAAGAAGGAGGCAAGACCGTGTGTGAAGCATAGAGGCTTGCAATCGTCGCGGCAACGTAGCTACATGCAAGGAATGGGACGGCGATGTTTAGAGCGTCGGAGAGAAAGACATGGAATGGGTGCCTCGCGTATGTGTGTGTGACTCTCGAGCATAACGAGTGCAACCACACCCTTGTTCCTTTTGGACCCTTACAATGTTCCTAATCTAGGTTTTTAGGAATCGATCCCTTTGAATTAATCTACCCTTCCTTTATCTCCATTCAGTATAATATTTCGTGGCCATTTTTATTTCTGGCCTAGGCCCAGGTTCGCACTATTTATTCAACTTATACACACATCCTCCTTCCGTAATCCATCTTCATCCATCCTCACAGGGAAGGGAAGCCTAATTTTTAAGTACCTGAAAAAAACAACATATTTTTATCAGAGAATAATTTTAGTTATTGATTAAAATTATTCTCTCAAGTCATTGCTCTCCTCATTCGCAAGTTGGCTCGTTGTCAGTCCCCGGGAGTTTGGAA
The DNA here is from genome assembly GCA_011634705.1 of Andricus grossulariae. Classification (NCBI taxonomy): domain Eukaryota; kingdom Metazoa; phylum Arthropoda; class Insecta; order Hymenoptera; family Cynipidae; genus Andricus; species Andricus grossulariae. Next base: position 14,487 of record JAABKJ010003486.1, on the reverse strand, counting down.
TGCTGCGTCAGCATACTGACAGTAAGCTCTCAGGTTACGAGCGAGCAGAGAGTCCCTTGAAACTCATATAGAGGTTTGAATCAATGTGGCTTGAAATAATCTTTCAACCCACATTAATAATTCTAATGAAGATTTGGAAATTCGCTCGTAACAGTATTGTCACTTGAATATGGAGCATTTTCTAATGTGTTGCATGCGCCATTTTAATCCAACTCATCGACCTTCAAAACGAGTTTTGTGGAGAAAAAAAACAAGATATCAGTTTACGGACATGGGAAAATTAAATTCTAATATCACCCGGATGCAATGTACATCGGTCTTTTTTTTTAATTAGGTCGCAACAGCTAGCAGGCGATCTATTCTGAAATGACCCTCAATTTATGCAGCACGACTGCTAGGCTCGTAAGAAAAAAACTGTATTATCTGAAGGGTATTATATAACTTGAAGAGGACTGCTGGATTAGTGTTCCAAAATAGTATTTTTTATGTTTACTTATCAGTAGTATAGTTTATTATTAAAGTTTTATAGCGTGGTTTCTAGTTTTAAAAGAGTATTTCTATGAAGAAAGCATAATTTGCATGCAGCCGTTCACGGTATAAGAAAAAATGTCTCGTGCAACTAGTGTTAAGGGCATGTGATACTTAGAAAATTATCGATTTTAGCGGTGTTAGTTTCCCTCGGCTCTTTTCCTACAATAATAAAGTTTTTTCCTTAAAAATTTTGGGGAATGATAGCAAACATACTAACGGACGTCCACGAACTCTTCTGTCGTGGAATAATTTTAAAAAGTTTCATTTTGCTGAATTTTATTAATATGTGGGTATTTTGAGGTACAACAGAGACTGACATAACCGGAATGGCAGTGACCTCAAAAACGAATCCTAACCTCCAAATATTGCACATAGAGAAAATGTGTATTTATCAGAATAAATTTTTTTTGCTATTATCCCTCAAACAAGAGTTCGGGGACATCTGTTGTTCTATTTTATAGCATCTCCAAATACAGTTTTTCAAATTCTTCATTTTTGTGGACAAAAACCCAGTGGAACTGAACCCGATTTACCACACGAGGAATTATCACATGCCCTTAAGTGTTTTGATTTTCCATACGGACCAATAGACATCGACATACTTATACGAAGTTTAAATGTCATAAGCATACATTGGTCTCCAAAGATTAATGTCAAAAAAGCAATGTGAATAATCATGATTCTCTTCGATAAATACAATGTTATAATATTCCGTCATTGATTTTTCTATTTTAAGATTTTTCAAGATCTAATGAATGTTGTTCAAATTCTAAAGAATGTTAACATTGTGATGCATGTGTACTTTGCAACAATTTTTTCTAACAAAATATGAAAGACTTTGATGATTCTAAAGAATGTTGATAGTATGATACATTCGTACTTTCAAGAATATTTTCTAAAATAATGTGATATTAATTAACGAATAAATTAATTAATATTAAGTTTCGAACTGTTAGATTTTAAGTGTTAAAGGTACATTGTTTCATAAGAAATCAATCTATTGTATTTTGGTTGCAATACGCAGAGCTAATGTTTTGCACAAGGAATTAAGTGTTTTCTACTGTTGTTCCTAATTTTTCGGTTAACGCAGAATATATGGAAACATTCTGCATTGTCATATAATATTTTGCAAACAATATTCTGTATCTTTAAGTTTGATATATTCGTCTTATGAAAATGGAGAGGTTAAATAAAGGAAGTCTTAGATCATTTATTTCTTTATTTGTCACCTTCTTAATCTTTTCTTAAAAAACAAAAAGTTTTGCATCACGTACAATTCGACCGTTGTTTAACTAATGAGTTAAATTATCCATCTTAGATTTTAATTTGTAAGCTTACATCTTAATTTAAAGAATCTTAAAATGCAGTTTTAAAGGCTCACAATTTTAGAATTTCCATATATTATCGGTAAAAATCAAGCTGTTTGAATTGGCAAGTCGTATTAGTTAAGCGAATGTGAACGCCCGATTAAAACTTCATAAACTATTTCCAATTTTAAAATAACTTCAAAATAATCTGTTCACAATTGAAGGCTTTCATTCCATTTCAAATATTATTTCAGTCTAAAATTTCCAAGTTTTAAACCATTTAATTTAAATTTTCTTACTTACGAAAAAGAACAATTACTTATCATTTAGAAATATTTGAAATTCGGAAAAAATTTCAAAATTAATTTTAAATTTGAAAAAAGCTATAACAACATGTTTTCAGCTTAAAATTGCTCAGAAATATATAATTTGGAAATTGGTAACTTTATTGATTGATTTTCAATTTGCAGCGTTGAAAATGATAACGTGGATTTATTATTTTGAAACTGAATTGCAATGTAACTGCATTTAATTGAAAATTGTTTAGTTCAAAAGTGTTCATGGTTTCTATTCCATACGTTTACATTATTGAACATTTGAATACAAAATATTTGAGTTAAAAAAGTTGTAAACTTCAATTTTTTTAAGTTTGAAATTCAAGATTTCCACTTTCAGTGCTTTAATTTTCAGCTCAGTTTTTGTTACTTCAAATGGACCCATTTTTAATTCGATTTATTAAATTTCATTGAGCGTGAAAAATTTTTACGAACCGGGAATTTTTTTTTTTCATTATAGCGGCCCACCTGGTCAAGAACACAAAACCTAAATGTGATATATAGTGAAGTAGATTATTAAAAGTGTAATCAAGTACATAGTACTCATAAGTATGTTTTCTAAATTCGATCAGAAAAGTGACCCAAAATATAATATTATAATTTGAAATAAGAGACGTACGTGTGATGCATAGCTGACTGAATTCATTAAGCATATAATGAAGTACATAGTATTTGAGGAGTGGGCAAAAAAAAAACGCGATAAATCCACATCATTTAATTTCTTAATGTTCAAAGATATATTATACTTTACAAGCCATTCAGCATTATGAAAATAAAAGTGGGCTATTATAATCAGTTGGGATTATATATGATTACTGCATTCGCCATTGAAAAAAATTTTTAACTTTTGTAAAATTATATACTAAAAGAGAAATATTTCAAAGTACTATGTTTAACAATTTAGTTCAATTTTTTTGAGTGAATTCATAGATAGACATGAAAACCGAGATAAAGGTTTTTTTCGTCAACTTGAGTTTCTTTTCCAATTCATGATATTCGAAAGATACAGCCATGCGCATATTTCGCACTTAGTTTTTTCCAAAAACAGTATGTGTGGCACGTACTCGGACGTGATTCTCGACTCGTGTGAATGCCACCCTCGCTTCGCCCGGGCGTAAGATTTCACACTCGCCTTGAATCATCAACTTCGCTCACTTGTACAATATGCTATTCATCATAGGCTTCTCATCCTAATGATCTTGCAATGTAATCTCTTCTAGTCATTCCCACCTCGTCCTTTCTGTTATCAGCAGCTTCGGCCTGAGGTTCCGGTTCATTATCAACGTTTAGCTCGATACCTTCTCTTATGTAATTTTGCATGTCAGCCTCATCCTCGATTTCTCGCAAGCAAATGTTGTGAAGTACGCAACATGTCAAGATTGTGTGAGGTATCGGACCAACACAATCCATGTCCAAATATTTTAATAGTCGAAAACGACCTTTCAAAAGAGCAAACGCCCTTTCTATCACTTGTCGAGTTCTTGATAAGATTCTGTTGAAATTCTCGCGAATACGTCGTTCCTCCTAAATAACAGAAGCTTCTGATCAATTTCAATGCAAAGAGTATGCATCATAACGTATTACATGACAAATGAAAATTCTGTTGGCATCTTTATGGAATCTAAACAATGTATCATTTTCAAACGTCCTTGTACAAATCGGAGTTCCCGAAAACTCGTCAGTCTCCTACAGAACCTGGATAACCGGCAAAACAGTCGGTGAAAACTTGGTCTCTGTCGAAAACGGCTTGTAAAATTATAGCGTGAAACTTCTTCCCAGTTATATAAACCTGAGAATCGACCTGCAAATATATTTCATTTTTCATTTTTCATAGTTCATTTTTAACCAAATATTTACATTTCAGACAAAATAGTTGAATTTTCAATCTAAAAGATGACTTTTTAACCAAGAATATGAATTTCCGAACAAGGATATTAATTTTCTGCAAAGGAACGAATTTTCAAACATATAAATGAATTTTCAACAAAAAAGATGCCTTTTTAACCAAGAAGACGAATTTTCAAACAAGGAGATGAATTTTCTACAGAGAGAAACGAGTTTTCAAACAAAAAAAAACTTTTCTATGATAAAGTTAATTTTTTAACAAGATATTTGAATGTCGAACCAAATATTAAAAAGTTCATACTAAAAACGACGAATTTTTAACAAAAAAGTTCATTTTTAAGCAAATGTATCAATTTCAAACCAAATAGTTTGTATTTTCTACAAAAGTTGAATCCTCGGCCAAAACAGATTAATTTTCAACCAAGCGGTTACATTTTTTGCCCCAACAAGATGCAATTTTGACGTAAAGGGATTAAGTATTATCAAAATCGTTGCATTTTTAAACAAATGTGATATTACTCGTAAGAAATATAAAGATTTCAACCAAATAGTTGAATTTTCTAAAAAATTTTGAATTTTGAGGCCGAAAATACCATTTTTCAACATAATAGATGAATGATCAACCAAGAAGATTAATGTTATACCAACAAAGATGAATTCTGAACAAAGAATGCAATAGTTTGACCAAAAAAGTTTTTAATTTTTCATTACAAACCTGCTTAATTCAATTGCAAAGTAAACTGTAACAATTATCACCAATGTATTTCGTTTATCACATATTTACAAATATCCATATATACATACTTCTGGTGCTTTTATTTGTATAAATGATCCATCAACCGCGCCGATAACATATCCAAGACCTGCTACTTGTCTGAATTTTTCCCCTGTTGGCCACACTATGATGTTTTCAGATATTTTATTCAGTACCTAAACTACTCTTCGGAAACAGTGATGCAACGATGACTTTCCAAAATCAAATCTTTGCGCTACAGAACTGAAACACCAAATGAAATGTTATATACGGACACTAACATTATCAAGTTTAAACACGGCTTTTTATTAATATTTACCTGTAAGAGTCAGGTGTTGCGAAAAAACATATCACCGCAAGCAATTGTTTTCTTACTGGAGTTTTGGAGATGGCTGCTAATCTACCTCCAACCACATTTTCCAAACTTTCGAATGCATCAGGCCTCATTCGAAAATGTTCTTCAAATTGATTAGAATTAAATTGTGGAACGATTCTTTTCGCGAATTCTCTTATTCTGACGGGTGTCACTCTTTCACCTCGAATTTTTATTGATAGTTCCATATTGATTTCAGTTTCTGTCTCATCATCACTATCTTCATCACTTTCTACAATTACAGTCAACTTTCTTTTATTCTACTGGACTTGAAACGTATCCGCTCCGTTATTCTAGATTGGAGGGGCCCCCACCTCTACCGCGAGTGGGCAGATTCTTCTTATCAAGCGACTTTTATTGGCTGCCCTGTTCTTGTATCGATGGGTCGCCTGTATGCAACTTTTTCAAATCAAAAGCGCGGGAGATTTGAAATCAATAATACTCGTAATACAAATAAATACACTTAACATGCCTAGAACTGCTGGCCCATGCAGTTTCTCAGCGCGTAGGTCGAGACACGGGTGCGACTCTCGCCTCGGAAGGGTCGACAATTTTCCAACCAAAAATCAATACTATCGAATCAAAAAACGATGCAAATATTTCGCGGAATAGTGAGTTTTATGGCATGGCGTCGATAGGTGGAAATTTCAGCCGTCAGGAAAGTTAGTACATGTTACTGCAACTGCATACGACTTTTTGGAGAAAATCTCCAAAACGTGAAGGTAAGTGATAAAGGTCTGACTAGTAATATTTCTCAAGTGTAAAATCTATTTCCTCAGTCATGTCCCATTCTTTTGTCGATTAAAGCTCTTTCAGTGTTACGAAATAAAATAAAATATCCTAAATTGCAGGTTAATGGTACTCTGACCTCATAAGTTCGGACAGTTGCTTGTATTTCGTCACACTGGATGGTCGTGAATCGACAAAAGAATGGAATCTGGCTGAGAAAATCCATTCTACACTTGAGAATCATCACTTTTTGTACATTTATGACTTTTTCGTTCAAAATATTTTCTCGAAGAGTTGTCTGAATTCCCATGAAGGCATGTACAGCCCGTACAGGGACCGTGGTGGAAGATTACGAAACTGCGCAAATTAAAATAAGCGTGTATAGGGTGTGTAGAATAAGGGAACTGTAGAATAAGCGAACTGTAGAATAAAAGAAAGTTGACAATATTTGGAATCATTTAACCGTAAAGTTTCTTAGAATTCATTCTTTCCTGATATTATAATAGATTTAATTGCATTTATATGAATTAAAATAAAAGCTGAGTATTACAATATGCGGTTCTGATTTATTACATTTTAGTTGAAATTCAAAGTCATACAATAGAGTAATTAAATTAAGAGTACGTACTTCAGCCTCTAAAATTCAAATCTTCATGTGATTCCAACCAGATTGCGTAACAATTGAGATAATTAAATCTAATTTCATTTTTAATCTAGAATACTTATTTGATATTCATAATTATTTTTATATTTCACGATTCCAAAGCAATGCCTCTAAACTCGATAATGGTAATAGGGTTTTTCCCAAAGTCAGATATCACTTTCGCAATCAATGGATTTTATAGTTTATAAAATGCTTATTTTAAAAACGCCCATTGAATATTTTTACGTATTGTTTACTATTTAAAATTTAATGTTGGAATATAAATTTTTTATCACGACGTCGATTGAAGGGCTTCTCTGACGTCGGAGGGGTCGGATTTTCCACCAATCACAGCTTATGTGTCAATAATTCTCAAATATCTTTTTTTGTGCCGATGCTTCGTTTGGTTATCTGCACATCGAAAATAGAAGTAGAAAAATATTGTTGAAAAATAAGCCAATAGCATAAATCTCCCAAAAATAGATATATTTATGGTATCAGACTATTTTAAGAGTGATTGTGACTTCGCAAGTGCAGAAATACGAGGAGTGAAAATGAAACGGGTAAGTGACCTAACCTCTTTATTATAAGTTTCGTTCGTTTCCATCAAAGCCACATCCTCACATTGATAATTATGAGAACCTCTGAGTCACGTGACGTCCACGTGACACCAAATTAAATAAGTGTTTTCCCGTCCTTGATTTTTAATAACATTTTTCTGTTGAACGACTCAACAGAAAACAAATTTAGAACGCACATTGAGTTTAGATTAAAATTATGTATTAAAAAATTATTTTATCTGAACTTGCAAACCAACTCTATTGTACTGCATCAGTAAAAGTAGTTCTCTTTGACTTGGAAAATATAATTCCAATTCATTTAGTATGATTTATTCATTCCTCCAATCAGAATTACAGTGATATGCACAAAGTTTTAGTCTGTCCGGAGGAATTATTTCCTCTGATCAGTATTTTAGGGATATGCACAAACTTTTAGCCTTTCCAGATGAATTACTTTTGAGTAATTGAGACGAATTTCGATGTGGGCTTTTCTATCCCCTAATCATTTTGTCAATAGTTAAAGGGCGATCTGGAAGTCCAGATAGAAAGCTAGTGGGGAAATGAACTTCTCTCCCGAATACCAATGTATAAGGAGCATATCCAGTGGACTCATGCACATTGATATTGTAAGAAAATACAGCGAATCTCAGCCAATCATCCCAGTCCTTAGCTCCTTCGAATAATTTAATGTATTCGATGAGAGATTGATGACTTTTCTACAAAGAACTAAGGCTTTGTGAATGGTAAGCAAAAAATAGTATTTTCTGAATTTTGAAAACTCGACAAATTGTTTTAGTTACCCTACTGGTCAAGTTTTGTCTTTATTCAGTGTGAATAGTTTTGGGGGCCCCATACCTGGAAATTAATAACTCGTCGAGTGCACGAGAAATTGTAACAGAGTTGGTTTCTTCGAGGGTAAGTGCATCCGAATACTTAGAGAAATTTCACTAAATAGTCAAGATATGGGAACTTATTTTGGGTGTAGCGGGGAGTGGTCCTACTCAATCTATCTGAATTTTTTTAAACGGTTCCTTGAGGGTATCCGTTATGATCACAGGCATGCGAGTTTCTCTCTGAACTAACTCACTTCCTTGATAATGGCACGTCGCCACTCCCGCCCATAGGGAAATCTCTACAGGACCCGGAGGTGAAGTTTTACATCTTCTTCCGAATCTCCACCAAAAAGTCGGTCCCAAGGCACTGATTCCTTCAGACGCAACCTCCTGGATTTCTCGCGTAGACTTCCATACCTAGACCCTCGGGTCATCTCCTTTCTGGAACCAGCTCCTTTTTCCTCGTCACACCCCTCAACACAAAAAATCAATAAATACAAAAAGGTGGACTCACCGCCCACTTAACCTACCGCTGTCTTTCACGCATGGGCGGGCTAAGTACGTGGCAGCGCTTCACAAAGTGTATCACGTGGTATGAACCATCTCAACGCTTGGCTCGTCTTCCACGCTGAGGACGGTGCCACCCGGTAGCCCCCCCGAGCCAACTAACTCCTCACTTCCACCTCCTTGACTCCCTCTTCCTTTCCTGTCAAACCACGTTTCGCGTCTACGACTCACTTGCGAAAAAGCTGACGCTAAGGGGACAACCGCGCACTCTTTTAATGGTACAGCTGACATTGTTATACTTATATCTTCAGTAGAAGAATTCATTATTGACATTGTAGCTTTACCCTCCTTAGCAGTCAACAATGACTCACTTGCAAATACTCCTAGCCTTCAACTAATCCGTCTCACGTAACCTTCTCTAAGATTTGTCTATCTTAGAGGTATTTCGGATAGAATCTTTTTTCAGGCAGAAATGTTAAAAATAATACTCAACAAAAGGGAATTTATCATCCCAAACTGTGCTGTACCAGTGCAAAAATGCAAGATTGCGTTGTGCCGTCTCATAAAATTAATTCCAATGATACCATTCTGTTTTACAGGAAAACTGTTAGCGGCCAGCTGGAAAAATGCTAGTAAACCGCTCATATTCATAACTATTTTCGCCTTTGTCGGAGTCATGTTGTCTCCCATCTCTACCAAATAACGAATTTTATATTTAATAATGCGGCGATCATGGTTCAGGGTACCCTCTTTTATCAAATTGACACTAGCTCCAGTGTCGATCAAAAACCCCGTTTTTTTCTTCCTAAAACTCGGCGTCTTTAATTATATCAGAACAAAGGGCTCAAATTCGTTATTTCCTTTTAGGATCAAAACCACCGTTCTTCGAGCTCCGTCTACTGAACCGTCATCTTTTTCGGTTTTAGAATTATTTTTAATTCGTGGCTCAACATTTCCCGCTTTTCCAATTAGCCCAAGAACAACAACGTAAACTTTCAGAATACGACTAACAACGTGGGGTAACAAATAATACTAGAAACAAATCTCTTTATGAACAAACAGAATCAAATACGATACTTTTCTGGGAAAAAACTCATCAAAATCAAATAGGTATGAAAAAACATTCCTTCTGTGGGGAAAAGTTTTTGTGAACAAAGTAAGTATAATGTTTCTCAATCATTTTGGAAGATTTGAAAGATCATCAGCATTCAGGCAGCCATAGCAGTCACTTTTTTATGCTCACCACAGAAACGTTTACCACATGATTCGCAATATAAATAGCCTTTTCTTTCCTTCCTGACCTGCAAAACCTAGAACATGACTGTATTTGAGGGTACTGGGAGGAGAAGGTGATAAGAAACATTCACGCATGCATGATATAGGAGACACTAGATCTTGTTTAAATCTGGTTTTTGTCGTTTGACAATATTTTTCGACTTTTTTTCGGCAGGAAAATGCGCTATTCTTTTTTATTTTACACTCCTGGTGAGGCCACCTTGACTGTGATCGTTGATTCGATTTCTGATATATTATGAAATTTATTTCAACTTTTAAGCTGCAAGTCAACTGATTCGCAAGAGAAATCGCTTGGTCAAGGGTTGTGATTTCTTCGTCAGGAATTTGTAGATACGTATCTCTATCAAGACCTTTCAGAAAAATTATTGACTGACGTGAGTATATGAACTTTGCAAATTCCTACTCTGCGTTCTCCAGATGTGGTTTATAATATGAGTTAATAATCGGTTTAAAATTTGGCTGACTCGAGCTCCGCACTCTGAAATAGTTTTACCGGTGTTTTTTAATGCAGTAGACAATTCTTGAGCCAAGTGACTAACTACGTGGTTAAATCGAAAATCGTACAGCCCTTAAAAGGAATCAAGCAGGCTGAAAGATTCGCGTAAGAAAACCCTCAAATTATTTTTCTTAAAGCTGACGAAGGTCACACGACAGTCGCGAAGAAAAGGGACGATTACGACGCGAAAGTAAACGAATTATTGCAGCATCAGGATACTTACGTGAAAAGAACGAAGGACACTACGAACAAAATTGCAAGGGAAGTCACCAAGTTAGTTAAAAAATCGGAATCAAAAGAAAACGTCAATGAACTCACCGCTAAAAATCTGAAGGTACATCACGCCAACCCTTCTAGAATTTATGGTCTTCCAAAAATCCATAAGACAGGTACCCCGCTTGGGCCGATTATATTATACGTAGGTAGCGCAACTCACGACCTAGCAACCTTCTTAAAAAGCATTATTGCTAATAATATCGAAGCTCCTAAATCTAGAGTGCCTAACAGCTTCGATTTAGTGGAAAAATGAAGAAATTTAGGATCCCGAGAAATCACGTTTTTGCATCACTATATGTTGTTTCTCTCTTCACAAATGTGTCAAAAGAGAAGGCAGTTAAGGCGGTCCGTAGCAGGTGGACTAAAATTTGTGAAAAGACTAAAATTCCGCGGGAAGATTTTGAAGAAGGACTTCGGTTATGTCTGAAAAGCACGGATTTTAATTTCAAGGGAGAAACGTACTTCTAAAAAAGAGGGCTACCAATCGGCTCTCCCCTTTCACCAGTTCTTTTTATGTAAAAATGGCATAATTGAAACAAAAGCAGGTCATAACGATGAAGCTTATTGAAAGAGTATTTGCCGGCGAAGCGCGCAATAGCGAGTACACGAAGTGCGAAATCTTAGAGGAACCGAGCTTCAAGCGTCAGGCTAATGTGTCAGAGCGCGTAGCGCGAGGTGAATACATTATCAAGCGCGAAGCGCGATATGAATACCAAATCGAGCGCGAAGCGTGAGATCCACCACATGCGCGCCCCAGGCGGGCTGAAACTTGCGAGCCGTGCGCGAAGCGCGCGATGAGAATTTGCCCTCAAAGCGGGCAGATTTTTTTTCAATAAAAAGCTATGCTCCAAATTTCACAGTTTTTAAGAGCTGTCAAATTTACTTACTTTTTAGCAGTTTTCAGGTCTGTAAGCTACAAAAAATTTTTCGAGGTATTCATTCTTGGTTTATTAACGAAGAATATTTCCACCTTCAAAATGATCCATCACAGAAAAAAATGAGGATATATTAAAGTTGCGACTGAAGTAAAAGGCCGATTGTAGTATGTTCATTTCTTCATCTTTTATATGGGAACAAATATTGTAATCTGAACAGCGTCAGAAATTTCCGATTGCTGTGGTTCTGTAAGCTTTGCACATTCCAATAGCCTCTTCCCCTGGAGTATTTTCCAGGACTTGAGAAACTAATCTATTCAGAGTCAGATTAACTCGTGCTCCATGTTCTAGAACAGTTTCACCCAGGTATTTTTATTATAGGACTTAGCTCGCATAAGACTAAAAGATAGCTTTATTATGAAAATAATTTTTTTTTTTAAATTGGCGAAAATTAGAAGTGTGTTTTTTTTAACAAAATCACTTTTTAATAATTCCATCAAAACCGCCGCCATTTTGTTAACTTTAAATCTTTTCAAATTTTCTTGGTAATATTTAAATTCATAAAATTCACAGAGAATTTGGAGGTCTTATAGAGGGCTTGAAAATATGAGTATGAGAAGTTCAGAAGGTTCTACATAGGTATAAAGGTGGTCTAGCGGTTCCAAAAGAGAACATGGCGGGATAGGCAGGGCCTGAAATTTCAATTTGGGGAAAACCTTTATCTGCATCATGTCCATTGTCTCAGATTTTTAGAATTTTTTCTGAAGAGTTTTTTAGTGTAATCTGTACAAAAATCCAGGTATATAAATTTTTTGGACAGATGGTAGGTATGGCACGAATCGTAGTTGCTGTAAATATTGTTCCGCCACTCCGTCGCCACTTGCTACATAGGTGTATATGTCTAATATCTTTGTTTCCACTCTCAGGGAATGGGAGGGGGAGGGCACTTTAGCGGGCGGAGAAGTTACCTGTTACTACTTTTTCTGATAGCCTATGGGCCAATACTACATGAAAGATGTCCTCGATGGGCGTTGATTGTAAAAGAACCAATCAAGCCACAGGCCTTAAACTTCAAGGGGTCAGATCCGCAGTACAAGCGTCGTTCAGTTCTGCACTCCCACGTCCTGTCAGTATATAGAAAGCCTTCGCGCGCTGCGTATTGCCTCAGTTTAATTTCTCCGTATATTGTTTTTTTTTTATTCTGTTGTGTTTTAAAACTTACGTGTGTGTAGAGGTGCTTATTCTAAGGAGTTTCATATCTTGCAGGAAAGAAAAAAGCAGACACATGCCTACTAAGTAGTAAGTGAAATGCTCTCATTTATCATATTTCCTAAACTTGTAAACCTTCTGAATATTTTTTAAAATTAGGCCTTGGCAACGTGTACCGATATTTCGGTACAAAAAGCTGGATTTATTCGTTACGAATGAGGGGAGCTGGAAAACGTGCTATTTGTACCGAAATTTCGGTACGTATAGCTGGACTTTTTCGGGACGCTTAGACTCTTCTTCAAAATTATTCGCATTTTCGGAAAAATTTTGCTTAAAATTCTGAAAAATAAAAAAAAAATCCTTCAAAACTTCGACGTTCTTTTTCGAAAATTTAGGCAATAATTTAAGAGGGCTGGGGACATGAGCTTTTGTAAGCTTATCGCTTATTTATTAGGGTCCGAAAGTGTTCACTCCCCGAACCCTCCTCTAGTACCAAAACCCCTATTTATATTAAACGTGATGATTTTTGACTCAATTATTTTCTTGAATCTACTCAGGGGTCATTCAGAAGTAACGTACGACGATTTGGGGGAGGGTGTTTTGGTCGAATTCCGTTCGGTATTATTTACTAAAAAAGATAAATTTTCAAAAAGTACTTCAATCCTGAAGAGAAAAACATTTTCCAGCGAATAAAGAAAACTAGTTCATTCAAAATGTATAATTCTCAAGAAAAAAGGGTTTCAACCAAGAAGATTAATTTTATAATCTAAAATACGAATTTTCAATAAATGTTGAATAAAATGTTTACATTTGAAAGGTAAGAAGACGATTTTTTTACAAAACAATTGAACTTTCAATTCAAGAATTACATGTTCAATCAAATAGTTCAATTTTCATTTTAAAAGTATTTTTTTACACTTAAAAATGAGAAAAATTTGAAAGAATTAGTTCAATCTTGAACAAAACAGATAGATTCTCTACCAACATTGTGAATCCTAAACCAAAAAATAAATTTTCCAGAAAGTATTTTGACTTTTCACCCAGGAGTTTAATTTTCAATCTAAAAAGATGAATTCTCAATACAAAATGTAATAGTTTATATTTTAACAGAAAAATACTTCTATTCTAACTGAAAAATAATTGAATTTAACAAAGTCAAGACGGATTTTCAACAAAATGATGAAGTCCTTAACCAAAATAGAGTTTTTTTCAACTAAACAGTAGGAATTTTAAGAAAAGAGTTGAATTTTAACCACAATAACCACCACACATCTAAAGGAAGGGGTATTTATTGCCTTATTATATTTAAATTAAAAAGTCTTTTCAAATCTTCGAGTAGGACCCCCCCCCCTTTCCCAAACATTTGTTAAAGTAAATTCACAATCGCTCCCTCTGAAACATTATCTGGATCCGCCCTTGGAAGGCCAATGCCAAATGCATTTTCTGAATAAAGTAACAGAGATGTTGGAAAATCGTAAAATGTGAAAGCTAAAAAGCTACTTTGAAATTTATATACTATGGCATAGACCAGCGTTTCCCAAAGAACATTATTATTATTATAATGTCATTCAGCCGTTTCCCTTTCGGGGTAGGCGTGAATTGCTCACTTGGACAGTAGTGATGTGTGGATGGGTATATGGTATAGGGTAGATAGGTATATAGGTTTAAGATATAGATATTTTAGATTGATCTAGAAATCTTGTGTTACTTATTTAAATAACACGTTCATTCCGCAACACTGCTCTGACTCAGGCTGCTGATCAATCTCTCTAGCGATCACCCCACGTGGAGAGTCTCACAAAATTGTTATGTGGCTCTTCACTCAGGCCGATTAGTATCCTAGGTCTTTGTTTCAGGCTTCATTCACTCTACTCACATTCTTTTTATAAACTATTTGTCGCCAAACTTTTCTGTCCTG
>JAABKJ010003485.1:0-25916 GCA_011634705.1 Andricus grossulariae | reverse complement strand
TTGAGCTACAGAGAGATCAGAGAAAGATACTGTTTTTCTGATATACGCTAATTTTAGCAAGTTGTTACACAATCAATTCCTATTTAACAATTTTATATTCCTGTCACTTTGAGATTGTAAACTTCCAGATTGTATTTCTCGGAACTGGGTAATTTTTTCTAATCATACTTCCTCGGACTCAATTCAGTAACACTTCAGCTCTGGAGCGAACTTTCGTTTTATCTTGAAGGGGTGATTTCGATTTTACAGAATTTTATTTCGTTCGCTTGAAAAATTTAAACTTTGTTGGTTATTTACTTCTATACTGTAGCCCTTTATCTAACGTGTAATTACTTTTTTGTATAGGGGAAACCAGGGAAAAAGCGATACCCTGTCCTTTCTCGAAAAGTATTAGTTCAAAAAGCCCGCCCATTTGTGTGTGAACGCGCCTTTATCCTCAAGCGCCCCCCCCCCCCTCAACCGAGAAAAGTGTTGGCGATTGAGGTTATATTGCGAACCTTTTAAAATGAACACACGTTTTTCTCGACGTTTCGGCATTGTATTCTACTTTTCAGCCTATTCTCCCAAAAAACCGCCTACAAACAAAAATTCATGTGCGATAAAAAAAAATATTTTGTAGCTAAGAGTATGTCCTTTCACTTCATATATTTTGTTTTGCAGAAAAAAACAATTTTATTATTGAAAAATCAATTGAAAAAAAGTGCCGGATTTGCCCCGGGACTTTTAGGCGGGTCACATTTACATAACTACAAATTTTAGCCTCCCCAAAAAAATTCATTTGCGATAAAAAAGAAAAGGTCTTGCAGCCAAGAGTATATAACTTTCACTTAATATATTTTGTTTTGCAGAAAAACCAAATATTATTATTGAAAAATCAAATGGAAAAAGTGCGGGATTTGCCCCGGTCTAAATTGCAGAGTTTAACCTACAAGAGCACCACTTTGGAGTAATTTTCACAAAATATACATCATAACGTGAAAAAAAATGATCAGGTATACAAATTAATTCAGTGCCTTCACTTTGATGTCTTGTAACTCTTGGTCAAACTTGAAATTTTTCCCGCCTCAAGGTAGTTTTAAAGGGCGAACCTTAAGCTTCAAAACATAATATAATAGGTGGCGTCCTTGCGGGCTTTACCTCAAAAATCATTTCTGAATACAATGGTGTTCAACAAGGAACATTTGACACACTGTATTTTGTTTGCGTTCCAATTTTAAAAAAATGAAGCTGAGGCGACCGAAATGATTTTGTCAGCCTTAGAAGAAGGTCCGGCAACACATAAAACGTGTAAAAGTGGTTCCAGAGATTTTGCAAAGGTCATTTTTGAATTTGCATGAATAAAGAATGCAGTATCTCAAATACTCCTTTTCGGACGCAATTGCACACACAAATGATTTTTGAGATCAAGTCCGCAGGGCCGACACCTATTAGATTGTGTTTCGAAGTATAAGGTTTGCCCTTTAAAACTACCTCAGGACGAAAACAATTCCTGCAGCTATTATTTCTTTTCGATCTCAAAACATTCGTGAGACACCACTGAAATGATATCAGAAGAAAAATGAGAGGTGCAAGCTCTTCTGGGTTGATCTCAATCCAAGTCCATTGTGTTAGAGGAAGTAATTTAAGGAATGTTGTTAATTTTCTTTCGAGTAAAATGGGTCAATTTACAAAATTAATGAGATTCGTCCCACCAATAATTTGTGAGCTAGCTTTTGCAAAGGTAAGGGAAAGGAAAAGAAAAAGAAAAAGTAACTAGAAAGGAAAGGTTACGAACTCGGTTCAATGCGCCAAAAGTTCGGATCGGAACCCCGTCACCCCGATCTGATCTCTGGGCACTGGGTAAAAGATAACGCCGGGTTCACCGCGTAAATATCGCAGAGAGAATTCCGAAAGTTTCACAGCACGGTAATGGAGTATATCCTTCTCCAGTTCCTTCTCCATTAACGTTATTCGTTATAGCGCGGAAGAAGTAAGAGAGGTGGATAAGCTGGCAGAGGTACTGAATCTACTTATCGCAATGGATACTTCACTCGTGTACAATCTTCGTACTTGCAAGGAATTTTCAAATGCATAAAGAATCTAACTTCTTCCCTGATATAATTTCGCATAATTTCGCATACATTTTTAAAAC
This sequence comes from Andricus grossulariae, assembly GCA_011634705.1. Taxonomy (NCBI): domain Eukaryota; kingdom Metazoa; phylum Arthropoda; class Insecta; order Hymenoptera; family Cynipidae; genus Andricus; species Andricus grossulariae. The sequence goes on along the minus strand of JAABKJ010003485.1, from coordinate 23,785 downwards.
CTACAAACGTGTCTCAAGGCGTGCAAATGCTCAAAATGACACATTACAACAGAGGAGAAAAAAACTGAATAAAATAACAGCGAGTGGTTTATTTTGGGTATGATTCGAATTTTTAACTCAAGCATGTCCCTTATAAGAGAAGACATTATTTCAATCAAATGCATCAATTTTTTTCTGTAAAAAAATATTAATTTGTCGAGTTTTTGATTATCATATTCAGACTTCACAGCCTAAAATACTCTCAGAATACGGAAGAAATGGTGATCTTTCACGAAAATAGGGGAACAATAGCGGAATAAAGTCTTTTAAATAAAATAAATGTGGATAACATATAGAATTCAATATAAAACGCTTTAAATTCTTAAATTTTCTAGTGGAAAACAGTTGGATTTTGAACGAAATAGTTAAATTTTTTACCAAAGAAGATTTTCTACCGAAAGGGATGAATTTTCAACTAAAGAAAAAAAATGTTCAACATAGAGTTACGTTTTCAAACTAAAAAAGTCGAATCACTTAGAAAAAAGTTCAGTTTACAACAGAAAAATTAATTTCAGCCAAGAAAAAATAATTTTTAACCAAAAAAGAATACTGGTCTACCAAGAAAAAAAATTGTTTACAATCTAAAAGGATAAATTTTCAACAAAAACAGTTCAATTTTCGATCAAGAAAGATAACGTTAACAACATAGATAAATTTTCAACCCAAAAAGACGAATTTTGAACCAAAAACTTGAAAACTTAAACTAAAAAAAAAGTCAATCAAAAAAATTAATTATCTACCAACAAAGACGAATTTTTAACAAAATGAATGACTTCTCAACTAAAAAAGATAATTGTTCTACCAAGCATGGAATAGTTCAATTTTTTCATCACAAAATTATTTGTTCTATAAAGGACAAATTTTCAACAAGTCCGCTACATTTTCGATCAAAAACGATAACTTTAACAACATGGTTGAATTTTCAAGACAATTTTTAATCAAATCATTTGCATTTTCAACCAAAGAGCTTTGCATTTTTTAAGTAAAAAGATGAATTTTCAACTAAAAAGATTAATTTTCTATCAAAAGTCGAATTTTTAACACGAGACAGGAATTATCAACAAAAATGATATTGTTTCAACAAAATACTTCAATTTTCAACCAAATAGATGAATCTTCAACTAAAAAAATGAATTTTCAACAAAGCAGTTCACCTTTCAACCAAGTAATTCAATTTTCAAACATGAAATATGAATTCTCAACGAAACATGTGACAGTTGATATTTCAACCACATAACATTTTAATTTTTCATAAAAAGCAGTTGATTATAATCAGAAAAGATGAATTTTCAAAAAACTAGTTAGATCCTCAACTAAAACAGATTAATTTTTATTCAGTTTAATTTTTAACCAAAAAGGCTGAATTTTCAAACAAAAGGAATAATCTTCTATCGAAAAACTGATTTTGCAACAACATGCATGAATTTTCCAACCATTATAGTTAAATTTTTAACTAAAAAAGATGAATCCTCAATAAAAAATATCAATTTCTCACCAAAAATGAAATAGTTCAACTTTCAGTAGAAAAAAAATTAATTTTCAACAAAGAAAAACGAATTTTAAGGAAAATAGTTGAAGTTTTAACTAAAGGGATTAATTTTCAACAGAATAAATTACTTTCCAACTTAAAAAGATTCTTTTTCATCCAAATATGGGATAGTTCAATTTCCCGTTTACGAAATTATTTTTTCTAAAAAAACAATGTTAATTTTTAACCAAGAAAGATAAAATTTAAACCATGAAAGATGACTTCTTTACCATGAAATATGAATTATTAATCGAAAGGACAAATTTTCGAAAAATCCGTTACATTTTCGAGCAATAATAATAACCTTAACAACATAGTTGAATTTTCGAGAAAACGCTTGAATTATTGACAAAATCGTGGAATTTTTAACCAAATAGTTGAATCGGTTACATTTTCACCCAAAGAGGTTTGAATGTCTAAAGTAAAAAGATGAATTTTCAAAAAAACAAAAAATTTTAACAAAGCAGTCCAACTTTTAACCAAGTAGTTTGGTTTCCAACCAAAAAATATGAATTCTCAACGAAAAATGTACTAGTTGACATTACAACCATAAAAGCATTTACATTTTTCATCAAAAACAGTTGACTTGAACCAAAAAGACGAATCGTCTAGAAAATAATTAACACTAGAAGTACCGGCATGTTCTGATGATTTTTGAATGATTTCTGAATCAATTTTCTTTTTTAAAGTGCGCATTCAATATTTCCGAAAAAATTGTCTAATACTCCTATTTATAAATAATTTAAAGTCACAAAACGCCATCTCTCTGCAAGCAACCGCTGCGGAGATTTACCACTTCAAAAATCGAAAGGGTCAATTGACCCCGCTCGGTACTTCTAGTATTAAATTTTCAACCATAACAGATTAATTTTCAACAAAAATGTCTCATTTTTAACAGAATAAGATCAATTTACAACTAAGAAGAAAAATTTTCTACCAAAAAGACGAATTTTTAACAAAATACATGGATTTTCTAATCATTATAGTTAAATTTTCAAAAAAAAAGATGAATTTTCAATAAAATATTATTATTTTCAACCATTGAGATGAATTTTCAATTAAAGTGATGAATCGTCAACTGGAACAGTCAAATTTGTAGTTAAAAAATTAATTTTCAAACAAAGAAAACGAATTTTGAACAAAATATTTAAATTTTCAGCCAAAGAGATGAATTTTCAACTAAACTGATGAATTTTCAATCAAGAAAAGTAATTGTTAATATTACAACCATTTTTTTCTACTAAAATTAAAAACAGTTTTATTTTTTACCAAAAAGATCAAATTTTCACCGAAAAGGTTAATTATTTAGCAAAAAACGAATTTTCAACAAATTAGTTAATTTTGATCCAAAAAGTTGAATTTTCATCTAAAGAAGATCATCTTTCAACCGAAGATGATATACCTAATTTTAATTTATTACCAAAATTGATTTTTCACAAAAAAATGTCAACAATACAAAAAAAAAGAAGAAGGGGGAAGTTTCTTGAAAACAGGGGACAAAAGAGGAATTCTTTACAATCTGGGAAGAAGAAGAATAGGTGGAAGAGTATATGAAGTCTGAAACGTCTGAAATATTAGTTTATCGAGTTTTCGAATCTCATATTGATTTTCTTCTTTTTATATATGAAAGTCCGTTTTTCATACGAATATGTTACCTTTTGATTCAACAGATTTAGTCATATTATGAATGTAATTATAATCGGTACCTCGCTTCCATAACTGCGGGTCATTCTTTCCTTGTTGACTTAAACTTTAGTTTAACGGAAAATTCTGGAAACTCTATGTTACAAACCGATTCAAAAGGATACTTATTATTCCATTCAGATTTGGTTCTGAACTTTAATTCAGCGTTAATGATAATTACAGTTTCCCGCGTTTAACGATAGTTTTATGAAAATTGAGGAAAATTACGATATTGAGGTTTCCAACTTTCCTGGAATCTTTTCCTTAAATATGGGAGTTAGAAAAGTTTTCAATTCTTATGATAAATAATATTTCTGATGTTTTATTTTCTTTAGTGGCTCTATTTTTGAATTGAAAATTAATATCTCTTTTAATTTATTATCTATTTAGCAGTCCCCTAAGTCCCGTTAACAAGTTCGAGCTAAGTGTCCTTGTAATTCAGCCAACCGTGTCCCTTTTGATTATACCGAGATTTTCAAATAAGATAAAACTTTCCCTAGGGCTAATTTAAGCTTGCGTGAACAGGTCGAGGTTTTTTGTATTATGTGTTTTCCCTGCCCTATACAATTGTATTTTAAACATTTGACGTTTTTCTTTGAAGAAATCACAGTACAATTAATTATCAATTATTTTTATAACTAGTAGTAATACGAAATACAAATTTCAAATGACTATTTGCTACAAATTTTTGAATTTCGACACTTAAATTCGAGCTAAAATTAGATTCTAAGTTCTGAAAACAACGAAAGAGGTATTATCAGTTGGTTTTTAAATATATTTCAATAAGATTTTTGAAGATTTCATATGCGTCAAAAAATAATCTAGAAAAATTTGTGAGAAAATTTTTTTTCTACAGGATTTTACGAAATATTAGGATTCGGAAATCTTTCCAAGTTTTAAAATAATTGTAATCACTTGAAAATCTCCTGAATTCATAAATACCTTTCAAACGGACACAACTTTTTCTTAAAATTTTCAAAAAACAGTCAAAATTTAAAAATAATTGGCTTGATATATTCCACATTTCTTTTCGAAACTTTATATAATCTTTTAAAATTTTTGGAAATATTTTGAAATTTTCTTTAAAGCTTAATTTTTCATTAAAACAAATCATTAAAAATTTTCCCATGAACTTTACAAACATTTTTCTATTCTGATAAAACCTTCAGTATTTATTTAAAAGCTCCTTGAATTTTTGTTTGATATCTTCAGGAACCTACGTTTGGTTAAAAAAATAGTTTAAACCTATTAAGTTCAAAATTATTTTTGAATCTTTTAAAATCCTCTAAATATCTCTTGAATTAACTCAATTAAAAAAATGTAATCTACCAAATTGGAACATTTGGTTTTAAAATCTGTTACCCTCTTTTGCGAAATTTTAGGAAATTATTTGAAATGTTTTCAAGTCTTTATAAATTTTCTCTTGGAATTAATTTTAAAAAAATCATTTTAAATCTTTCCATGAATCTTACGAAAATTACTTTTGAAAAATTTCAGAACTTCTAAACCTTTGAAATATTTTTTTAAATGGTTCAAATTTTTCCTAAAACTTTTTAAATGTTCTGCAAAATTAAAAAATTTTCCTAAATCTTTCAGATTCTTTTTTTATGCTTTTGGAAATCTTTCGAAATTTTTAAAAATTTGTTTGTATATTCTATTGAAATTTATTTTTCAAAATAAATGAAAAAATCATCAAATATTTTCCTAGGAATCTAAAGAAATTTTTTCCATTCTCTTAAAACCTTTAAAAATTCTTAAAAATCTTATTTTTTCGAAATGTACATTTTTTCATTTTTCTTAATCCTTACAAGTTTTATATCATGCGAAATTAAAAATTGCCTTATCTTTCTGATTCTTGTTAAAAAAATTTTGGAAATCTTTCGAAATATTTTGAAATCTTTCTAAATATTCTCTTAAAATTAATTTTTCAGAATAATAAGTAATTTTAAATTTTCCTAAGAATCTAAAGAAAAGGTTTTCATTCTCTTAAATCCTTTCAGAATTCTTGAATATCTTATTTTTTTGAAATGTACATTTTGGTTCTTATTTTTATCTTTACTAGTTTTGAATTATGTCTGCATATTTTCAAAGTTATTAATTATCTCCTAAACTTTCTCGAATTCTTTCTAAAATTTGGTAATCTTGCAAATATGCAAAAGTTTTCTTTAAAACATTTTACATTCTTTTTAAAACGAAGATGAAATCTTTTTCAGATTTCTCTTAGAATTCATATAAAAATTGTTACAAATTTTCCCATGAATTTTAAGAATATTTTTTGATTTTATTGTAAACTTTCAAAATTCTTAAAAAGCTTCTGAATTTTTCATGATATTTTTAAAAATCTGCATTTTGTAGGTCTCTTAAACTTTTCTAAATTATTTCAAAAATTTTGGAATCTCGAAAAATGTAAAATTTTTGAAAATGTTCGCTTCAAAATCTTCTACATTCAGTTTTGAAATATTAGGAAACCATTTGTAATTTTTTGAAATCTTTTCCGATTTTTTCTTTAAATTAATTTTTCAAAATTAAAAATCATTTGAAATTTTTCCAGAAATCTTAGACTTTTTTATTCTCTTAAGATGCTTTAAAATTAGATTCTCCGAAAATTTGTTTATATCCTGTGAAATGAAAAATATTTTGTTTTAAGATCTTTCAGATTCTTTTTCAACATATTTTGAAATCTTCAAAAATTAAAATTAATCTTCTAAAATAAGACCTAAGGCATTATAAATTTACCTAGAAATCTTAAAAAAATTAATCTTTACGAATATTTCAAAATTATTAAAAATATACTAAATTTTTTTAGAATTCTTCAAAATAAGTTTTGGCTCAAAACTGAATGTTTCTTATCTCTTAGAAAATATGAGAATTACTTCTTAATATTTAAAAGCCATTTGCAATTAAATTTTTTTCTTCAATCAATAAGATTTAAAAAATTTAGAAATGACTTATTTGCAAATTTCAATTCGAAAAATGGATGGGGCAGAAATTCTTAATATTTTTTAATATATAAACATTGTGAAAACAGTCACTGAAAGTCATTTTCACGCAGTGTCACAGCCAATCAGGTTTTCGATAACAATCTATCCACTATTTTCGAGATGTTTATTTTCATGAAGAAAAAGATTCGTGCCTGTACATAAGAAATCAGGAAAATATCAACAAAAGCAAAATTCCGTCTTCGTATAACTGGTAATGACGTTTCAACCCTTTTCACTCACCCTAACCGAGAAGATTTTTTGGGATCTCTGACCCCAATGTCTCCCCTATTTTCTTGTGAAAAGTTACACACTTAATTGAAGTTTGGATGATTCATAAAATCCAGGGATAACGAAACGTGATTCTACAAAGCGAAGGTTTAAAAAATCGTAAAAAAATTTAATGGAATGTACATAATAGAATTATATGGTATGATAAGAATCTTCAATAAGGTATGTGGGAAATATTTTTCTTCGGGATTTCCAGTGGGGTTTATCAAACGGTATTGTTCGAGCTGAAATATTTTGCAAAATATACCTGAAACTAGGGCATTCTTCCATTGACGAAACAAAAACTTTGTTTTTCCTTTACAAAAAGAATAAATTGTTTTAATAGAATTTATAGAACGAGGTCCTTTTAAAAAAATTTCAAACGAACAGAAGTTTTTTTTAGAAAAATTCTCGTTAAATAAACAATTTTTCAAAAATGACAATTTTACAATAAATTCAAAGCTGAAAAGCGAATTTGATTATTATATTTCTGCAGATGAATTGAATAACTCAATGATTAACCTTCATGTATTTGGAAATGCTCAAACGTATTTTAGAAAATTACTATTTGAATTAAAAATATTTTTTTAGTCAATAGAAATAGCAGAAGGTTACAAAATTTGCAAAATCGTTAGATTTATTTTGCAATTAAAAATGCTTCTATTTAACAAAATTGTGTAGTTTAAATTCCGCAATCCTAAAAAGTGTGTCAATTTCTCTCACGTTTTTCTTCAAAGAGAAATTGTATTTATCTTGAAAAATTTCTGTGGCGCTTTTAATTAATTATACTTAATGAGGAATTTTTTCCTTTGAAGATCGTGGCTGACAACCATAAAAACCTCAATATTTAAAACCATTTACAATTTTTTTGCTTTCAAATTAAACCGGTTTGGGATTATTCATTCTTTTGAATTTCAACTTTTTTAGCAGAGAGTTTCCGGTCTCCGGGCTTTCGAGTTTAATCGCTATGAAATTGTCACGTGCTGATATTTTAATTTGAGAAACGGGAACCTTAGCGTTTCATCTGTAAAAATTCGCGTGAAAAATATACCACTCACATGGTGTTTGGCATGAATTTTCATACATTTTAGTTCAAATGACATTCCTAAAGGGTGTTCCTTTTAAAGCAGAAATGACCGCTTAAATTTTGCAGAATTTCAACAAAAAAGGGATAGGGAAGGGAAGGAAAAATTGTCATTCATTTGCTTAGAATTTCATTGTGATTTTTTATATATCTCTTATTTATTCTCTATACCAACTCAGAATCCTAAATATTTTAGAGAATGCTCTGTTTCAAATTCGAAGTTATAATTCTTTCCTAAAACCCCCTGTCTCAACTAAAAATCTTATTTCTCGTCGAAAATTCATTTTTCCAAGACATAATTGTAATTCTTTTGAAAAATTCTCCATTCCATGTCAGGATTCGAGAGACAATTCGCGATTTTTTCCCGGTCATTTCCTGATTTTCCCGACTTTTCGATCAGGTAGACACTCTGATAACAACCCTCTAGTAAAATTTGTATAAGTTACTATTGAGCGAGGTCCAGGGGCGAGGAGTGGGAGGATTGATAAGGAGAATAAGGGGAGTGGGGCTTGGATAAAGTGGTGGGAGGGGAAGGGGCGAGAAAAAGAAGAAGAGTGAAGAAAGAGTATATGGGGTACGTTAAAACAGGTAGTTGAAGGGGTAGGTTATGCGTGAGTCAGAGTTGTTAGGGGTGTAAGGCGTAGGGGATTATCGAGGATGGATGCGATGGTGGGGGTGAGTATAATAGATAATGGGAGCGGACCGGAAATACAATGGGTAGGAGTAGGGTGAGGAGAAGGAGATGGGAAAAGGGCAGGGGTGAGTGTGAACGATAATGGGAGAAGAAGGGGAATGAAAGAGATATGCAACAGGGTTAGAAGAAGAAATCGAGATGGAATATTAGGAGAATAGGGTGGGGACAGGGTGAGAGAAATAAGGATAATGAAGGGTGTGAAGAAGGGTTGGGTTGGAGTGAGTAGTGAAAGGGATAAGTTGGGGGATGACCAGGGGTGTAGGGGGGAGGGGATTGGCAAGGAAAAGTGCGATGGTAAGGAGTGAGTGTAACAGATAATGGGAGGGGACGAAAAATAAAAGGGATAAGGTTGCATTAGGAGGAGGGGATACGAAAAAGGCAGGGATAACTGCAAACGATAATGAGAGGGGAAGGGAAATGAATGGGATATGGAATACGGTTAGAAGAAGGAATGGGGATAGGAAAGCAGGAGCAGGGGTAGGGGAGAAGCGAGAGAAAAAACTCACTTGTTTAGAATTTCATTGTGGCTTCCACATTTTCTATTAAAATTAATTTTAATTAAGAAAAGTGTCTACTCTGCATACATTTTAATGCTCGCCTCCACAGTTTCAAATCTAGACTGCAGAAAGTGGGCCGACCTACATATCATTACAGACTCTGAGAACTTTGTCTTATCTGAACGAAATTTCCCTCGAATAAGCAGAATATTTTTCTTCCCGCGCATTCAACATGCTGTCCTTCAATTATGTAAATGCCCAAGTCAGAGTCTAGGTCCGAACGCTTAACCTATGAAGGACCTAAAACCTTTTTAAGTTATGGCTCCATTTGCTCCTGGTCAGAAAGCAATCGTCGGTGTCGTCGTAAAACATGCAGCAGTATTTTCAGCTCTACATCTCAGCTCTCCGTCTACAAAATGAATTTCCGCCCCTATACCGAATGCTGCCCTATACGAGCTGAATGCCGTATAAACTCTATGTTTTGTCGAGACAGAAAACAGAAACCGCTGCGTCAGTTGATCGGTTTTCGTCCAGTGAGTGGAATAATCATTGGATTCCGACAGAGGCAACGAATCAATCTGCAAAAGAAAGACAAATGAAAAAAGAAGGGAGCACGAAAAAAGTAGGGAAGCAGGAAAAGTTGGTGGGAAAAGAAAGAGAAAGGTCCTCTTGTTGAAGCTGGACAGTGAGCACCCCTCAAGGGGCCCTTTATTAACTACGTCACGCTATTTTGAAAACTTTTTCCACCCCTCCTCTTCTTCGTCACGGATCGTCACACAAAGCCTGAGTCCTCCAGGTTGACGTCATAAATACGAACACCCACCCCTCTCTCAAGTCAAAGTTTGTTCCCCGATTTCATTTGATAAACACCTAAAAATGAATACAAAATATACAAAGCTAATATTATAACAGACTTCACAGCCCAAAGATCTTTGAGAACATGAGAAATAGGGTTATTTTTCACAAAAATAGGGAAAAATAAGGGATAGCATTCTTTCAAATATAATTAAGGTATAGGTACCATATTGAGTTCAATCTGAAACGCTTAAAATTTAAAGTTGAAAAAAAGACGAATTTCCAAACAAATGGTTGAATTTAAAAAAAAAAAAAAAACAATTAACTTCATTGACCATAAGATGCAATCTTAACCAAAATAATAATAAATAATGAATAATTTACATAATTAAATATATAAATAGAGTAAAAAAATTAGTAGTATAAGTATCAAGTAAAAACGATCATTCTTAAACGAAAAATAGAATAGTAAAATTTTCAGTTAAAAAATTAATTTAAAATAAAGGTTTTTTCAACTCGAAATTTCACTATTCTATTTTCAATTTAAAATTGATCGTTTTGACTTGAAAATTCAACAATTACATTTTTAACTCACAACTCATCTTTCTTTGGTTGAAAGCTAATCATTTTTAGTTGGAAATACAACTAATACATTTTTAATTGAGAATTCATCTTTTTTTTTTAATTCAAGTACTTTGTTGAAAGTTCAAGTAATTTTTTTAAATTCATTTCAATGGTTTAAGATTGAACTATTTTGTTGCAAATTCATCCCTTTGTTGATAGTTTTCAGTCGAAAATTCAGTCATTACATTTTTCCTTTAAAATTTACATTTTTTGGTTGAAAATTCAACTACTTTGTTGAAAGCGGAACTTTTTTGTTAAATATTCAATTTATTGGTTAAGATTGAACTATTTGGCTGAAAATTCGTATTTTTGTTTGAAAATTAATCATTTAAATGCTTCAAGTATTCTATTTTAAGTTGAAAATTGATCAATTTTAGTGGGAAATTCAACTATTTCCTTAGTTGAAAATTCATTTTTTTTTAAATTAATGTATGAACCGGAAACTTAACTATAATGTTTGTGGTTGAAAATTTGTCACTTTTAGTTCAAAATTCAACTATGTGGTTGAAAATGCTACTGTTTGGTTTATTATATATATATTTAATTAAACTATTTAGCTAAGAATTCTTCTTCTTAGATGGAAAATTCATCTATTTTATTGGAAATTCAATGATTTTGTTGAAAATTCAGCTACTTACTTAGAAGTCATTTTTTTTTATTTCATCTGTTGCATGGGGAATTAACCTTTCATAATTCAAATGTCTTTTACAAAATTCGCCTTGTTGGCTTGAGGATTCAACAACTTTTTTTTTAATGAAACTGCTTGTGGTTGAAGTTCAATATTTTTTGTTCGATACTTCGACCATTTAGTTGGAAACTCATATTTTAATTTGAAAATTCGACTATTTGGTACGAAAATCAACCATTTTATGGAGAATTCGTGACTTAAGGGTGGGGGGGGTGCACATAATTGTGACGTTATCTTGAGGGGTTCAAGCTTTGTGTGATAATCAGCGACGAAGAAGGGGAGGGTTGGAAAAAGTTTTCCATGTGTGATGTCAAATTCTGCGTTAATCACTCCCCCCGAAGTCACAAGATCTGTTACCTCCCCCTATCCCTGAAAGTGTGACGGAGTTTCTGAACAGCCTCCTATATTTTCCATGTGTAATTTCACATTCTGTGGTAATCCCACCCTCCGAAGTCACAAAACCTGTTACCTCCCCCTATCCCTGGAAGTTTGAGGTAGTTTTTAAACTGCCCCGAAGACGTTGCGTCCGTTCCGGGACCTAATCCTGGGGCGAATACGCTCCAAGTCTCGACCAGCAAGGAGTCGAGGAACTCTCCAGGGTGGACATCCGCGAAAAGTCTCGTCCCCCACGAATTCCTGGGATCAATGCGTCGGTGCACCAAAACGCCTGCGCCGCCCTCAACCCCCACCGATGCTTGTTCCGGTGTGTATCCTCCACCCTCACTTAGTGCGACTCCCATCGGCGGCTGCCCGAACCCTCGGAAATTCTAAACCGTTCGCGCCTGTGCATGGAAAGCAGGGCCGAGAGGCGAAAGGAAAGTTCGCGGATCCGGCCTAAGGGACTGTAGGGCTGATGGGTGCTAACCCTTCGCGCGCCAGGTTTCGAGTAACACCGAGTGTTCATTCGCGCGATTTAAACCGCCGGAAATAAAAAAATAAAAAATAAATAAAAAATTTCAGTTCTTGCCCTGGAGTTCCAGGATCTGATATCACACGAGTAGGAGCTGGCGACGAATAAACGGTGGCTCGTCAACCTCCCTGACATACTTTGTAAGAAAACTTTAAAGTCGGGGTAGTGGCTACTTAAATTTTCACCCCCACATCTGCGTGAGATTTTCAGCTTCTCAGAAGCATTGGTGAAAAGGAAGATGAAGTTGGATGATTGTCAGTGACAAGAAGTTTTAAAAAGTGCGGTAAAGTGAGGAAAGTGCTCGTGAGGAGTGATCAAACTTTACAGGTGTCTTAAGTTTGAGACCGGTGGGACAAGTGCGGGGTATCATGTGTTGTTGGAAGCATCCCTCCGTGGAGGGTTGATGACGTGCCGACAATTAAAATTTGGTCTATTGTGTATTTTATCATCAGGCAGAGGTCCCGCGTACCATCCTTGGAAGTAAGAAAGTGAGTCAATTGTTTATCATAGTTGATTAGCTTTCTAAGCCCCACCGGCATGGTTCTCTTCACGTCTAATCTTCGAATTAGGTCTTGGTGATGGAGGTGGTTTTTATAGCGGAAGAGATAAAGAGGTGACTTTTCTTTGAGATTGCACCATTGCGGCTTTAAAACAATCGCTGTAAAAGTGCGGTAAAGCGTACGTGAAGGGATTAGTGCGGAATCATTTTTATATAGGTGTTTACCTTCTTTGGGAGATTGCTTTTTTGATTGTTAAGAAGTTCTCAAGTCTTCAGGTGGGTCAAGAAAGGATTTAGTTGCTGCAAAAGTGAGAAAATTTGTTGTCACAAAAAAATTATGGTTCAATACAGAAACGTTTGTATCTAATATAACACCGAATTTATTTGTTGTTATCTAGTCTAGTCCCAACTGAACAGATATGTGTATATTTAAAAATAAATGCGCTTTGATTCGTGAAACAGTTAACGACCAAAAAGTCTTTGCAAAAGGCTTCAGAAACTACGATACAAATGTAAATAGCTCGAAAAAGTATCAAGTCAATTCAAAATAGGAACAGTTGAGAAAATTTGTATATCACTCAATGCAACACAAATTTCGGAATTTGTTTATCACGAGATTGTTCTCAGAGTCATAAACGCGAATCGAACGTTTATTTCAATTTATTTTTCGTATATGAAACCGAAAGAAAAATCCAGAACCAATTTCGTTTCGGGATTGGAAAATTTAATCTAGTATTTAATCAAAAAGTTGACTATACCGTGTCCCTGGAATAGTATACTATTCTATGTATAAAAAAATCTATTAAATATAATTAAATTTCATCCGGTAACATTTCCCTAACTACCTTTTTTTGAAAAATTATGGCGTCATATCTTAAAAAAAGCTTAAAATCTAATTGTTAAATACACGTATTTTTACAGAATTAAATGCAGAATTACAAAATAATGCTTTTTCTTGATTCCCATTTTAGTTTGAGAGTAATAATCACTTTTTAAATATCTGTAAGGTTTATGTCATCCGATAACAAAACAGTTTTTTATTAATTTTATGGTTTAACAGTTTAATTTCTATATTTAAACTAAATAATATTGAAGGTTATTAAATATATTTCAAGAAATAAAAACTAAATTCTAATTAAAATTTCGCTCTCATCCGGTAACGCGTTTTTATTATTAGAAAAAGTATTTTTTGGAGTTGTCCTAATGAAAAAAATATAATTGAATACATGTACTTTTCACCTGTAAAGAACTTGATAAATAGGTTACTTTGGAATACAGATATTTTTCCAAGTGATAACATTTTTATTGCATAACCTTGTCATTCGGTAATACAAAAGTTATTTGTAAAAAATAAGTTTAGTTAAAAGACGAAAAATAATCGATATTGCCCTAATTTTTAATTTAAAAATGATTATAAATAAATTCAAATTTATATTTAGCTTCTATTATAATGTTTTGCAACATTAACATGATTTCTAAACATATAATGTTAATTAATAAACATAGAAATATGAAACTACTAAATGTTTTATTAATATTAATCTATATAATAACCTGCAATGTGAGAATATGAAAATGAGAACTATTAAGATAAGTAAGACCCATGAAATTCCATGAAATCTAATGATATTTTCCGAAATCCTCGAAAATTTATTAAAATACCTTGAGAGCATGTAAAACTCATGAAAATGATTGAAATCCTCGGAAATCTGATAAAATCCGTTAAAATCCTTTAAAAGTCCTATGGAATATTTAAAAATGTCCTAAAACCTTGTAAATTGTATAAAATCGTTTCATATCTTCCTAAATTCTAGAAAAAAATTTTAAACCGAATGCATTTTTGTTTAAATACCGTAAAATTATGAAATCTTTTTAAAATTCTTTGGATCTCTTAAAATACCTTAAAATATTTCGAAACCTTTTGAATTTTTTCAAATGTTTTAAAGTTTATGATGATATTCCCTAAAATCCCTTGAAATACTTAAAGGCCTATAACATTTTTTAATTCCTTAAACATTTTTAAAAATATTTTGAAATTTTCTAAATTCCCTTGAAATATTTAAGAAAATCTCGTAAGCCTCTGGTATCCTACGAAAACTCTTAATCCTTGTGATATTCTTTGAAAATTATAGAAATATTATAAAATGTTTAGAAATTTTTTATATCTATTGAAGTCCCATAGAAATTCTTTGACATTTTGTGAAGTCCCTTGATATCGTGAAAAATACACCAAAACCTTTCAGCTCCTATAGAATCCTTTGAAATCCTTATGAAGTTTTAGAAATTCTTTGCAATCCCTTTTATTTTTTTTGTTTTGTTTTTGAAAATCCTTTGAAATCTTTGAAATAATATTGAATCCAAGATTGCTTCTGTAAAAATAATATACAAACTAAGGGCGCAAAGAATCAATAAAGTATGAATTTTATTCTGGTAGTCATTGGTTTAATTATTTGTATTATAAAGAATAATAATAATGAAATTTTTATATTTTAAGTTTTGAGAAGCAGATATAATTGTTAGCTTCATTCAGAAAATGCCGTAAATGGTTTATATCAAAAGATTTTCATTATATAAAAGAAATTGTAAATATAAAATAAGAGAAAATCATTATTTTTACACTTACTGTGATTAATATGAATAGAACAAGAAGGTTTTTATGTTGATCTGAAATCATTTTTTTCCATTCAATTGAAAATCGAATAAATCCAACTTTTTGATTTTCATTCATATATAATTTACAGTTATTTATTTGTTTTTTGAATGAGAAAAAATTTGGATTCAATTAATTATGCCAAAATCAAATTCGGGGAAAAAGTGTGAAAATATTCAAAAATAACAAATTTAACCTTCTAAAGCAATTTTTGTACCATTGTTAAAATTGAAATTCCTGCATGTTTTTTGGAGTAAAACTGCAAAAGTTCCCTTTAAAATCACACAGTGAAATTGTCGATTTTATAAAGCGCTTCTATACAATTTTCAATAAAAATAATCCTTGAAAATTTTGTTTCTACAAAATTCGAAGACTTTGAAGATAAAAGACAATACTATTATAATAATCAGCATATATTTAAACATGTCTCTTACAGTTTATTATGTTTGCTTACTTAATTGTTGATATCTCAATGATTGATTGCGAATAGGGCTCAAATGTCCAATTTGTCAATTTAACTGAAGTAATCTTATATTAAATAATTTACGTACATATGAAATTCATATTTAATAGTTATTGATTACCAGCGACTAAAGGGGAGATTAAATAATTTAACGCCATGGCTTACACTCCCTCCGAATATTCTACTAGGTTCGAGATTAATGAAGATTGAATTCTTTTAGATGTCACATAAATATGTAACTTTTTTCATAAAAGAAAAGAATATTGGAAATATTTGTTAAGTGGATATACCTTTTAATATTTGTACCACAGAAAATGTCCCAATCACTTAATGAATTGTCTGTCCATTGCATGTATTTCATTCAGCCCACTAAATTTTAGTAAAAAAGAAAGAATATCCAATTCGTTGAACTCTTTTTGTAATTACTCAATGAAATATTAAAATAAAGCAATACAGCAAATACACTAACATTAAAAGAAATGTGTTGAAACAATTACAGCTTTTTTGATACCTAAAGAAAAATAAACTTATTTAAAAGAACGAAGTTAAATTTTCAAATGTCCTTCTCGAAAAGATAGTTCTGTCACGGAAATCTCAAAAGCATTTTTATCGCTTTTCCTCAGTATCGTTTGGGTAATTTGAAAAATTCGAAGAAAAAATTGTTGAAAAATTCACACACGTAATTAAGAATTCCGTTTCAGCTGTCACACTTAAATGTCACATTTGTGTTCATAATAAAACTAACAAAAATGTAAGATTTAATAAATGTAACATTTTGTTATTTAACCAGAGCTAGACATATTCCGCAGAATTAAAATTTGTATTTGACATGAACAAAAGTAACTTTTATGTCAAATATAAACTAAGAGTTGTATTTTTGCAATCGGTGAAAAATTATCATTTTTCAATATTTTCATTAAACTATTTGAATTGAAATAATTATTTTGTAAAACCAAAACTTACTCAAAAATATAAATTTTGAACAAAAAGTGGAAGAATGACCTTTTCAGACAAAACAATTATTTTCAACCAAGCAAAAGGAAATTTTTGACAAAATAGTTAAATTTTCAGCCAAAGGGATAAGTTTTCGACAAAAGAAGAATTCTCAACAAAAAGTATAATAGGTGATATTTCCACCAAAAAATATTTTATTTTTCAATCAAAAACAGCTGAATTAAACGAAAAAATACGAATTTTCAACAATCTTTAACCAAAGCAGACTAATTCTCGAACCGCAAAGAGGAATTTTTTGTCAAAAAGTTGAATGTAGAACCCAAAAATATGAATTTTGTACCAAAATAATTAAATTTGCTACCCAAAAGAGACGAGAAGTGAATTTTCAACTAAAAAAGTTTAATTTTCTAACAAAAATGGTATAGCTACATTTTCGGTCAAAAATTTACATTTTCAGCGAAATTTTCAACCAAGATGATAAAATGTCTATCAAGAAGGATAAATTTTCAACAAAAAATGGCATACTTGAATTTTCAGTTTCAAAAATTAATTGTCAATAAGAAAAACTAATTTTTAAGCAAAGAAATGAATTTCTAGCAAAATACATGAATTTTCAGCTAAATTTCGAACATGTAAAGGAATTTTTAACCTAATACCACAAAAGACAAAGTTTTAACAAAATAGAAAAATTTTCAACTAAATAGATGAATATTCCAGTGAAGAAGATAAATGTTAAACCAGACATGGTATAGTTAAATTTTAAGTTTAAAAAATTCCATTTCCAGGAAAAAAACGAATTTTCAACAAAATAATCAAATTCTTAAACAAAGAAGTACATTTTTAACTAAAGTATTGAATCTTTAACGAAAAAAAAATTACTCAATAGTTGAATGTTCAACCCAAAAGATTCATTTTCTACCAAAAAAAGACAAATTGTCAACTAAAGAAATGAATTTTCAACCAAAAAGGTGAATGAGTCACCAAGAAGATTAATATTGTACCACAAAAGTCCAAATTTTAACAAAATACAGACATTTTCAATCAAATAGCTGAATTTCAACTGGAGAAGATAAATGTCAAACCAAACATGGAATAATCAAATTTTCAGTTAAAAAAATTAATATTTAACAAAAAAACGAATTTTCAAAAAATAGTTAACTTTTTAAGCAAACAAATTAATTTTTAACTAAAATAATGAACCTTGAACAAAAAAATCAATTTTTAATCTAATAGTTTAATGGTCAACCCAAGGAAGGAATTTTCTATTAAAAAAGTACAAATTCTCAAGAAAATAGATGAATTTTGAAGAAAATAATTCAATTTTGAACAGAAAAAGGTTTTTATGTCGCTATTCACGAATAGCGAAAATCTTGAAAACTTAAGCAAATCGATACAGGATTAAGGTATAAAGAGAAACTCAAATTTTTAATAGTAGTAGAAACAATTAACCGTTTGTGGTAAATTTTGATTTTCAAACTAGTATTTAAATTTAAATAATGCAATAAGATTATAGAAGAACGGTTATTTTTCATTAATTGTAAAAATACCATTTCAAATGTTATTCAACAATAAAATGACTTGCGCTCATGTCAAATATAAATTGAAATACTCTTCTTTGCATCTGCCTGGATCAAATAAAGTGTTACCTAATAGATCTTGAATTTGTCTCAGTTTCATCATGCACAATTGCACATACATGTGACAGATTTCTTACTGTTGAACATTAAAAATAATATTTGTATATAAAAATAAAATAATTGAATACATTTTTGTGACAAATATGTCCAGAAAACGTGGTAAATTAAATCTTATAGAAAATTCTAATCAGATTCAAATAGTCGAATTTAATTCTACTTTGATGAATAGTTCATGCGGAAAGACCTCAAAAATGTGTTTTTTTATTTAGTTTTGAAGAGTTGTAAGTGAATGAAAAAAATGGTGTAATTCATATTGAATTTACTTAAATTTTCTCGCTGTAATAAAGAAACTTCTGTAACCGAGTTTTTTTTCTACAGAAAGGGGAATTAGTGCGCGTGTAGCGCGCACACTTTTCTAGTTTAATTTTAAAATTGGCGAAATTACGAGTACTACAGTAGCGATTGTTTTGGATAAAAGAAATTGCATAACTGGAAAAGATGGATCATTCCGAGATATTGCCCACTTATTTTATACATACATCATAACAGCAACTGTAACCGTAATTCATATAGGTGTTTCTATATTGTTCTTTTTACAGAATAGATACATAACTTCAGTAAATTGAATTTGAATGTAATAAAATCCCAATTCCTCGAATAATTTTTAACCTGAACACAAAGAGAATTTCTGATACGCTACCGTTCAGAATTAAGCTTTCATCTCTTTTTTAATGATTGGTTAGGTTCCGTTAATTTTAATTGTATCAGAGCGAAAACTTTCTCTCCCTAATGGGTTGAAAACTCTCAAAATTTAGTATAAAATGAATCCAGGATGAAGCCCATCTGTCTATTTTTAATTAGATATGGCAAAATCATGTTTTTGGGGTAATTTAAAACCTATATTTCCACAGTATAGCAGCAGCTTATGAACATAAATGTAAAAAAATTTCCTAGCATAGTGCAAGAAATTGAAGTTGAAAGAAAAAAATTTGGCACAAATTTAGAACACCTTATCTGTAGGCAAATAATAATACGACTTAAATCAATATATATTTTCAGGGACTTTTATACATACTTCAAAATTTGCATGTTAAACAAAAAATGTTTACCAAAAATAAATATTGACATTTTTCCAACCTTTTTATTTAAGCTTTAACTTTCGGCAACATGTATGAAAAAACTATACATTTCTGCTGATATTTTTTGTGATTCTGTAGAAATTTGCCTTTAAAATTAGTCAATGAACGTTGAAAAATGTTAATTATTTTTCACTATATTGAAAATTTAAGAAAACATGATAATTTGCACTATTTTTGGAATATTTTCTTGAAAATAGTCAAATTGCCTTGAACGTGGGCTCATTTTGTACGAAACTTTGAAGGCTCTTGAAATATTGAAGAGAAAATTATTTGCTTTAATTGAACAGAAAACAGGTGGATTCAGAATTTTACCGGTAATGTATGACATAAAAAAATCTAAAAATGAATCAGCTCTATCACTATTTTTCATGTTGCCAAAAGTCATACTAATAGAGAATAGAAATAACATATTTTCTTAAAAAAAAAACAGATTTAGACGTAAACGTGTAAAATTATCTTTGGGATACATTATCGCTTCTCATAATGAAACCGTGGTCGGAAATCTTTAGAACTGAATGAAAGCGTTCTAAAAAAGGATAAAATTGCACTGAGAAAAAAAAATTACAAGCAAAATGATTATTCTTCAAACTTTCAAGCTCATATTTAGTCTTATAACTTGAAAATTTCTTGACTCTTATACTACTTAACAATTTTTGAGCTACAATTTGAAATTTGTCAAAATAAAACAAACTTATGATTAATGTGCTCGCAATTAAATAAGTTTTTATCTAAAGCTGAAAATAGTGAACAATTCCGAATGTCACGCGTTTGACAATTAAAAATTAATTATAGAAAGCACTCCGCATCAAAGATATTTAAACTCGTTAAGCATTTTTTATTTTAAAATTATAACGAATCAAATTTTTTTATTTTACATTCTAATATTCTAAAAAATTGAAAAACTAAATTTTCCACGTAATTTTCTTATTAAATGCGTACAATTTAGCAAATTAAAGTGTTGCAAGTATTTAAAAACGCCAAAGCTAATTAAATTCCAACTTCGAAAGCGTTCAAAACTAAGGGAGTCTAATTTTGTACAAATTTAATCATTTCTAATTTTAATCATAAAACAGGCTCAAGTTGAATTTGAATCATTCGAAGCTGAGAATTTCCAGTATAAAGCATATAAAATAAAGTAACTGAAATTACAGTATTTAAAATGTAGAAATAATTTTAAAATTATAATCCTGAAATTCAACAATTTAAAATAAAAGAATTCTAATTTACCAAATTAATCATTTCTGACCGTGTAGTGAGATATGTGAATGATCAACAATTCTATATGAGATTTCAAGTTTTAATCAATATTTCACTCATTTTATATACTCGTGATAACAGCAGCTGTGACATTGATCCATACGAGTGTTCCTATATTCCTCTTTTTAAAGGATAGATAACTTTAGTAAATTTAATTTGAATTGAATAAAAATCTCAAATACTTGAACAATCATTAGCAATAAAACAAAGAGAATTTATAATATGTCACAAAAAGTTTTTAAATAAATCAGCATAATTTACTATTTTTCGTTTTGGCAAAAATTAAACCACTGGAGAATAGAAATACCATATTTACCCTTAAAAAAGGACTTCAAAGTATACGTATTCATGCTAAAGATGTTCAATTTGTTTACTTCTGCTAACTATAAAACGTGAAACAATATTTTTTGTACTTTTCTGAGAAAGGATTTTTAATTTGTTCTATTTTTAGACTACTAATTACTCTTCTTGAAGCTCGTACCAATTTAAAAAAAATTATTATCTTCAGGGTACATTATCGTTTCTTATAATGAAACCGTGGTCGGAAATATTTCGAACTGAATGAAAGTGCTCTAAACAAGGATAAAATTGCAATGAGAAAAAAACTTAAAAGAAAAATGACTATTTGAGGCGTTCAAAAATTAAAATATTATTATAATAAGCATTCCTCATCAAGCGACGTTTAAACACCTTAAAAGTTTTTAATTGTAAGATTATGAGGATTGAAAATTGTAAAATTCTAATCTTGATAGTGTGAAAAATTCAAAAAATAAATGGTCCACGCAAATTAATTTATTTCGAAAATATTTAAAACTGCGGAGTACAATTGAAATAATTTCGCACTTGAACCATAAACAAAAGAAGAGTTAAATTTTTAACATTCGAAATTCGAAATTAATTAAGTACTTCAAGTGAAATGAAAATTATACGTGAATAATATAATATACAATTTAAATTTAAAGCAGTTTTAGTTCGAATAGAGTTCTATTCAATTGAATTCATTGATTCCTTTGGAAGCGCACCTCAACATTTCAAGTGCGGTTAAGTGTGCGGTTCTAAACATTTTTTCGTTTTTTACCTTAAATCGAATAATCAATCATGGCTTAAATTTAAATTCTAAAAATATGCATCAAAATTTTAAAACATACCGTCAACCGAGGTACTCATGGATCAAAGTTTGCGAATTTTTTAGATCACGGCTTTCCCAAAAATTAAAAAAATATAATGATATAAATTCACGATATTACACTTTGGTAATGAAATTGTAATCATAAATTAAAATTTCTCGTTCAAGAAGGTCTTTATATTTATTTTATGAATATCTAATAAGAAATAAAAGTTTTTTTAAAACTTCATTTTATTTTATGTATACACGTTGAAAGCGAGAACATTGCGGAATAATTTAGAGTTAATAATCAACACGTTCATGAATAATATCTAAAGTGCCAGAAAAATGTGATATAGAATTAATTACAAAGTTTTCACTTTTTTACTAAAAAATTCTTAAATAGGTCAGAATTTCTTTTAAGTAAAATTCAATTCCCAAATCAATGAAAACATTTTTCGGATTTTTTTTAATTCCCTAAGTTTAAAGGACAATTTATATATAAACTAGGAAATTTTTATAAATTTATTTTTGAAGAAATTTCTCAATTTAAAGGTACAAATCTCGAATACATAAGAAAAATTTTTCGGTTTTATTTTTAGTTTTGTTTGTTAATGAAAGTATGTGAAGTTTATTTTCTTGGGTCCAGATGATACGGAAATCTTTCTTTAGGAATTACAGAGTTCTATTTCGTTAATAATTCCTTTTTTTCTTGGTTAAAAAATATATTTGCAGTTAAAAATCTAACTTTCCATTTTTTGTTAAAAAATTATATTTTTTATACAAAAATTCACTTCTTTGGTTGAAAATTCATGTATTTTGCTATAAATTCTAATTTTTGGTATAAAATTTAAACTCTTGGTTAAAAATTTAACTATTTTATCGAAAATTAATGTATTTTGTTGAAAAATTCGTCTTTTTTTTGTAGCAAATATATTTTTTTGGTTAAAACTGCCACTGTTTGGTTAAAAATTAATATGTATCAGTTAAGGATTCAAGTATTTTGTTGAAAATTCTTATTTTTTGGTTATATTCAACTGTTTGTGATTTAAAATAAAAACATTCCTCATTTAAAATATCAACTATTACATTTTTAGCTAAAAATTCAAGTCATTGGTCGAAAGTTGAACTACTTTCTTCAAAATTCGTTTTTTTGGTTACAGATTCATCATTTTAGTTGGAAATTAATTTCTTTAGTTTAAAATTGAACTACTTTGTTGAAGATCCGTTTTTTTGGTCTAAAATACATTTTTGCGACTGAAAATTTAACTTTTTGATTGAAAATTTAACTATTTGGTTGAAAATTGTTTTTTGTTGTTGAAAATTCCTCTGTTCAGCTTGAAAACTCAACTAGTTGGTAGGAAATTTAACTGCTTTGTAGGAAAGTTCTGTTTTTTTTCTCAAACTCAAAATTCATTTTTCAAACTAAAATTCAAATATTCCATTTTGGGTTGAAAGAATAATCTTATTGGTTGATAAATTCAACTATTTAGAGTAGAACATTGATGAAGTTTGTTGAAAATCCAACTGTTTGGTTTAGAATATATGTAATTTGTTGAAATTAGTCCTTTTTGGTGGAAAATTAATCTGTTTGGTTGAAGATTCAAATTTTTTGTTGAAAGTTCAACTGTTTTGTAGAACGCTCCTCTTTTTTGGCTTGAAAATTGAAAATTTTGAATGATTTTTCTTCTTTGTTGTCTAAAAATCATTCCTAATTAAAAAGTTAACTCTTGTTCAAAATTCGTCTTTTTGATTTAAGAGTTCATCTATTTCGATAAAAATTTAATTTTTTGTTGGTTAAAAATACAACTGCTTGGTTGAAAATGAATCTATTTTGAATAAGGATTTAACGATTCTATTTAAAATTTGTCTTTTTTGTTTAATTTAACTGTTTTTGGTTTGAAATGAAATTCTCCTTGTGGTTAAAATATCAACTATGACACATTCTGCTTTAGAATTCATACATTTTGATTAATAATTCAATTCTTTGTTTGAAAATTCATCTGTTTTATAGAAAGCTGCTCTTTTAGGATTGAAAAGCTTTTTCTTGACTAAAAAATCTCTCTTTATTAAAAATTCAACTCTTGTTAAAAATTCCTCTTCTTGCTTTAAAAATTCAACTTTTTGTTAGAGATTTCATGTTTTTGGGTAAAAAATACAACTGCTTGGTTGCAAGTGAATCTGCCTTGGTTGAGTATTCAATTATTTTGTTGAAAGTAGGGGAAACCACCCTACAGTAGATAGCAAAAAATTCAACAGCGTTTTAACTGCATCAGTTTCCAAAAATAAAG
>JAABKJ010003484.1:0-25917 GCA_011634705.1 Andricus grossulariae | reverse complement strand
TAGATGACAGTTACTCCCAGTGGGACCCTGCGGTGGTTGTTAACCTTTAGTTTTTAATTATATATATATATATATAAGTTTGGATAAACCATCCAAACTTATTTGCCTGAGGGGCGTCAGGTAGTTTTCTATAAAAACTACCAAAAGTCAATTACCATTTTTCCTTTCAAACTTTAAACTATAAACTTGGTTTTTATGAAGAGGATTACTTTGCTTTAGAATTAAAATAAATAGATTGAGTCAATGCCTGCTAGCTTGCTTGATAGAGTGGGGGGTTAGAAACAACGCTAGTGTGAGGGCAAGTCATGAATCAACTCCAATTTCCATGAGATCATTATAATTTGGTCGACAATATCAAATAATATAATACAAGCAAATATCGGTGAGAATTGTTACCGCAATTCAAATAAAACAAGAATAAAAGTACAGTATTTTAAGCCCGACTCAAGAAGGTTAATAATATTGAGTGACCTACCGCCCCGTTTATTGATGTGTCGACAGAATGGCCATATTTACATATCACATGGCGACAGAATTTAGCTAGGCACTCGGCCAGTTCTCCGCCATTTTGAATTACTACGCGCAGAATGGCGTGGCCTCAAACGCCCACGATTACCGCGGCGTGGTCAGAGTGACCACTCCGATTTAATTTATTCTTGACATCGCGACTTTCCAACGATTTGAAGGAGAAGGAAACACTGAAGCTAATCTGCGAACCCACAAGTTAACAATTATGAGTAAGGGTGAGGCAATTACCGAGCCTCCCTCAGATGCCTACCATTTCGGCTTTTTCAAACAAGTTTGATATTACGCAAGTCGAACTAAGCAAGCTGAGGAAAGAAATACTGACCTGAGAGTCTGCTTCGTCCCCTCCAAAAACCTCGGCCTCCAGTCGACATTATCCAAGCTCTTTTTTTCACGGTGAAAAAATTTCTTTTTTTCTTTAGAGTGAAACAATAGTCGACCACCTGGTCCGAATCTAATGTAACGAATGCTTGAATCTAGCATGGCTGCTTCGTTCTTCCCGGGAGGGAACCGGAACGCAGTGCGCAAGGGTCTTGGGAGGGAGTGAGGGAGACTCGTCAGTTCAGCGACGCGCCACCAGACGTCACCGCGATGATAATGAAATTTGTACTTCGGTGTCTGTCAAGTATCTTGGTTATCTTTTGAATCTAACATAACCTCACGTTCATAATGGGTGATCTTTCCGACACACAAAAGAATTTTTATTATTCAAGCTTCACAAGGCTCTCAAATTTTATGAAACTAGTAAACCACTTACGAATTAGTGTAATAGCAATAAGTGAATTTAATCAATTAGCCAATTGCAGCCCTGATCAATACCCCAACTGTTTGAAACAGCCAAATAAGTTTCGATTCATTGCCTTAGATTCATTTCCCCTTATTAAATTAGGTTGCATTTTCAATAATGTCATTATTTTGTGCGGGTAATCAAATATCCCGTCACAACTCCCCCTTCACAAGATTCGGCCCACTGGGTGAATACCAGGCAGCAACCCTTCTCTCAGCTTGCTCATTGAATTCTTTTTTAATATACAGTCAAATGCCTGAAGCTTAATGATTGCCAGACCCCAGTTCCGTACACCTTCCTTTATTGGTGTTTCAAGAATTAATGAA
The DNA here is from genome assembly GCA_011634705.1 of Andricus grossulariae. Lineage (NCBI taxonomy): Eukaryota > Metazoa > Arthropoda > Insecta > Hymenoptera > Cynipidae > Andricus > Andricus grossulariae. The sequence continues at coordinate 24,279 of JAABKJ010003484.1, read as the reverse complement.
ATAAAGAGATGAAATGAAATTAACGACTTAGTTTAAAATTTCTTTCTTATTTTAAGTATCGCTATTTTAACTTAACACTTAGTCAATAAAGTAAAATCAGTTAATGGAAGTATTAAAGACTTTTATTGATGGGGAAAAGTGAAACCAGCTCTCCCACTGGGCTAACAATCTCGATGAGGTGGCTCTAAGGCAGCGGCCCCTTCCTCGACCTCGTGGTCTGGTGGATCCGGCACGACGGGATTCCCCTCACTCAATGTCGGTGCCTCGCGCTGCATCTCGCGGTGGGGTGCACCACTCCCTGGAGTACCCGTTACGTCAAGACCCCACAAGGGTGCTGGTTGCGTCCCTATCGGACCATAACTCTGGGGCGCCTGGCATCCGGCCACCATGAGGTTTGAATGAAATGGGCCTGGCTGGGCCAGTCCCATAAATGTATAGTGGGTTGCCTGGCATCCGGCCCCAAGAAGATAGTTGACAAGTAGCCCGGATGGGCCAGTCCCATGGCCTGATATTAAACCCCCGGAATCCGGCGTGGCACTGGTGAGCCTGGCATCTGACTTCCATGATTCCAATAGTAGAAAGGCCTGGCTGTGCCAGTCCTGTTGCCTGGTGATGAGGTAAATGATCGCCCTTGTCCCTTGTTCCGGGGCAGATGAATCTGGCTGGGTCAATCCAGTGGAATAATTGTGGGGTGCCATCAATTTGGATATTGCCCCCGTCCCCGGCGACATTTGGTCGTTCACTACTATAGGGGAGCCAGACTCTCCCGTCGTTAAAGCGACACTCGTAACCGCTTTATTCTCAGTCGACTTTTCTAGATTCTTATCTGAAACATTTATCAGTGAGGGTACCATATTAAACAACCATTCTCGAAATTCTCCTATCTTTCTAAATATACTTAAAACTAAAAGCGCCAAGCGACCGCGCACGAAACGTATTTTCATAAGTCGCGCTTCCTATGTTGAATAGGAACGGTTTCGAAGTCTAACTTGCTGCCCAGTTCTCGCTCACAATCGGACTGGGACTCCGAATTCCCTAGTTCCCAATTGAAATCAGTTTCAGGGTCAAAAAATATTTTCTCGCCCCGATTCTCAAGCTCCTCCTCTGATCCTGAATCTGGGATGTCGAATAATAGTTGATCGAGTTCCGCTTGCTCCTCCGAATTCTCTACTTCGTCACCCTGGTCCTGGATATACTTTTGAAGGTGGGAGGCATGATACCTTCCAGCCAGTCGCCCCTCTGGCGAAACTAACTTATAGACATTTGGTGAAATTATCTTCACTACGACAAATGGGCCACTGAACTTCGGAGATAGCTTTGCCGCTACGTGCCTACTTTTGCTAGAGTACACTTGAGTCGGTTTCTTAACCTTATCGCCTACCTTAAATCGCAAGTCGCAATGTTGGCGATCATAGTATTTGGCTTGTCTGAAAAACCCTTATCTTGGAACTTGCTCATAAGTTCTCGCAGATGATCTAATCGCGCCATCCGAGTTGTCAAGACATGAAATTCCCAAATTGAGAAACGCTGGGGTCACCCGGTTGGTACTATGGAGAGCCGTATTGTAGACGAATTGGAACTCATTCAAGTGGAGATCCCAGTTTCTATGATCCTAGTCAACGAATGACCTGATAATGGTTTTTAGAACCCTATTGGTTCTCTCCACAGAATTAGCCTGTGGATGATAAAGCGGTGTGAACGAGCGGTGAATACCGAACTCCTAAGCAAGATCGTTCACCGCGTTGTTATTAAATTCGGTGCCACTGTCCAAGTGGAGCACCTTAGGTGTTCCCCACCTGGTTACCACTGGTTCCAGGAATGCTGGCTTAATGGTTTCCGCATTGGCCTTTTTCAAAGGTGCCAACTCGATCCATTCCGAGAATAAGTCCTGGAATACTAGCAGGTATTCAAATCCCTTTTTACTTCGAAGGAACGGACCCGTGACATCGGTTGCCACGTCTGTCCGTGGCTCCTGGACTATACGTTGGGTCATAAGCCCTCGCGGTTGAGCTTGTTCAGGTTTATTGAGCTGGCATGTGTCGCAACTCCTAACGAAGGAAGTGATGTCTTCGAATATGCCAGGCCAATAATAGCGGATTTCGACACGATGGTAGGTCTTGTCCCTACCTGAATGGCCAGCTTCCGGCGTGCAATGAACCGCATGCACCAAGTCTGATTGGAGGTTCTTCGGAACCACCAGTTTCCACGCATCATAGTCGTCCATGATGTCCTCTAATAAGGGATTGTTCCGGTACTTAAGAAGCTCTCCGTTTACCACTTTCCAAGCATGGTATTTCCCGGGTGACTTCAACACAGCCTCACGTCGCCAGGCATACCACTTGTCCTCGACAGGCGTCATGGCGGCAATATGGTCGATTTCTCCATCCTCGAATATGCAGGAAAGTGCATCCGGCATTTGGTGCATCGATCCCTTCCGATGAAAAATTTCGAAAGTATATTCTAGGAGATCCAACGCCCAGCGCGTCAATCTACCTGTCGGGTTTTTGAGGTTGTATAGCCATCGGAGGCTACTGTGGTCGGTCACCATTGAAAAGTGGTACCCGTCGAGATGGTACCGGAACTTTCTGATGGCCCATACTACGGCCAGACACTCTTTCTCGGTAGTCGAGTAGTTCCGCTCCGCTTCGGACATCACGCGACTAGCGTATGCGATCACACGCTCGTGCTTATCTTGAATTTGGGTTATAACCACCCCCAAACCTAAATCACTTGCATCCGTTTGGACGCAGAATGGTAGATTGAAGTCGGGGTACGCTAACACAGGCGATGACACCAAGGCTGTTTTTAGAGTCCGGAATGCCTCTTCCTGCTCGTCTCCCCAGAAGAAATTGTAATTTTTCCTGGTTAGATGAGTGAGTGGCTCACAGATTCTAGCGTAGTCCTTGATGAATCGCCTATACCATGATGTAGCCCCTATGAAACGTCTGACTTATTTAATATTTCTGGGTCGAGGATATTCATGTATGGGGCGGACCTTACCATCGTCTACTGGCAACCCATCTTCGTTAACCTTGAATCCCAGAAAATTGACTTTCATTTGACAGAATTTACACTTTTCTGGGCTGAGCGTCAGCCCGGTTTCATTTAAGCGGCTAATGGCCCGCTCCAACCAGTACAAGTGATCGTCAAAGGTTTCAGCGACGACGATCACGTCGTCGAGATATGCAAATACATGTGTTCTCATTTCCGGGGTGGTGACCTTGTCTATCAACCGTTGAAAGGTTTCTGGGGCCCCGGTGAGACCAAACGGCATACGTTTGAATTGGTACAATCCTCTTCCTGGGATAGTAAAAGCCGTGCTTGGCTTACTATCGTTACTTACAGGGATCTGGTGGTAAGCCTTGTTCCGATCGGAGGTTGAGATGTAACGATCAGAATTTAAGCGGTCCAAGATTGACGTCATAAACGGAATCGGATACGCATCTTTCTTCGACACCTCATTAACCCGTCGAAAGTCAATACACAGACGGTAATTACCGTCCAGCTTACGGGCCATTATCACCGGGCTGCACCATTCACTACTTGAAGGCTCAATCAGATCCAGCTCAATTAATATATTCGCTTCTGCGATTAAAGCGTCACGCCCTTTAAATATCTTACGATGATTCCTCTGGCGAATAGGAGGATTCCCGTGAGTGTCGATCACGTGCTAGACAAATTTCGCGTCGGGTAACTTATCGGGTTTCGGTTTTATTATACCCTTCAAAAACTGTTCTAAGCTCACTTTCTCCGCTTCATCCAGCAATGCAAGTGTCGATCTCATTGTCGCCCTCGGGACCAAAGGCAAATTTTATGATTGGCTCTTCAGCCAGCCACAACTGCTTGTCACGCAAATGCAGAAAGAAACCGAACTTTTCCGCAAAGTCCATGTCTAGTACGCAAGTAACAGTTAGCCCAGGTATAATCTTAAAGTTAATTGATGTATATGCAAACCCACTGACCCTAAATACGTTCTAGATGAACCCGTGTCTACAAATGAATGGATTTCAGTACCCCCTATCAGAAGCGTTTTTATTGATCCGTCCCTTCGTTCTCTGAACATCTGAAAGTTTAGTATGTCCAGCACTGAAAGATGGGTATGCTTTAGAACGAGGGAGCGATTTTGAAAGACCAGTGGGAACATGAGTTCCCGAACTAAATTGAGCGACTGAGGGTGGGCAGGTTTCCCTCGCCGCTTCATACGTTGAAGCCAAGTGATTGAACGTCGAATCAGGCTGAGTTTCAGGAGACAATTTTTGAGTCAATTTAGGTTTAGTTTCAGAAAGCGAGTTCTGAGTCAATTATGGTTTAGTTTCAGAAGATGAGTTCTAAGTTAATTTAGATTTAGTTTCAGCAGATGAGTTCCGAGTCAGTTTAGGTTTCAATTCAGAAGATGAGTTCTGAGTCAATTTAGGTATTACAGTCGAATTTGAAGGAGTTGAGTTAGTTTTATCACTGATAGTAGAAATTAGGGTCTGCCTTAGACTCTGAGACGGCCCTCCTTTAATGGTTTCCCTGACAATGGGCAGAATTACAAGTCTGCCTAACTTGGCCGTGCTTGCCAAAATTATTATCTCAGAAATGGAGTCTGTCTTGTGAAGTCCGGCTTGGTTGAGGCCTGCAACAAGCCCTTCTCACTATGAGTTTCGCCCTTATTTGTGTTGGCACTGGGTTTATTATTATTGAATCTGGCTGGGTTGCCATTTCCGAAATTAGGCTTATCATGTGAGCCGGTCTTGGTGCCCAGCTTATCCACCAGCTTCACCAACGCACTCACCAAGGATTCCAGAGAGGAATTGGCACCGCTCAATGCGTTGCCACTAGTAGTCTTACCAGCTCCGCGAAAAGGATTAGTGTTTTTGGCATAAGCCAATTCAGGGAAGAATGAATCTTTCGGGCTGGGAGGTTATCGTTCTCGTGGAAGGTAACAGGCCGTTGAAATTTTAGAAACAGACCTTGTAAACATGTCAGAAAATCAGCGGTCCGTTCATCCCGACCCTGATAACGAGTGGCGACTTGTTCTTCAAGACGCCATTGATAGTTGATGTCTCCGTACATCATGAGAAAGGCCGTTTTTAAATGTTGCCATGTAGGCCAGGAATGATAATTATAATAGAACCATTGTAGGGGTAATTCATCCAAAATTAATAGAATCCCTATCAATAACTCCTCATCAGTAAGGCCTGAAACCGAATGCCCTTCTTCAACCCTGGTCAAAAAAGTTTTCAGCACTTGTTTCATTGTCCCCACTGAAAGTGATTCCCCATCTTTTGACACTTGTGTCCACTGTTTTATTGTGGGACCTGGCGTGGTAATATTAAATTTGAGGGATTCGCACCCCTCCCGCCTGATTAGGGTTAGCAAAGATTGACGAATACTGTGGTATGGTGGGGTAAGGCATCTCAATCGTAGCCTGCTGAAAAGCGGGGCTGAACCTCGGTGGGCCAGTTTCAAATGGTGTAGACGCCGCAAAATTTGCCCCTAGGCCAGGCGATGCCCCTGCCAACATGAAGACTGAACTATTGGCTGAAGGAAAATTATTTTACATAGTACCCGTCTGAACGTTTTCATGAGCTGACTGAATTTGTATTTGATCACGTTAGGACGATGACGTCAGCGGATTATTTCGCCATCCCCTACCAGAGTGGTGCGTGTGGGGCTCAACCCCTCAACATGCGCGCGAGGACTTATGGACAACCGTGAAATGGCTCCATTTTGAATATTCAATGGTTGCGACGCGATGTCAACTCCTACCGACACCATTCTTCGTGATGGTGCTTGCGCGGTAATTGTATCGTAGGAACACGGGGGGTATCCTGGAACGTGGGCACCACTTAATTCAGTATTGTTCGGTGGGAGGTACAGTATCGAAGTCATTACAGGCCTCGTATAACAAAATACGGAGGAGTTAATAGCGACCGAATATGGACACTAGTTGTCCCAGAATGTGAAAGCATAAAATGTATTTCAAGGTGCCTATTACTTAATTGCCCCCCAATACTATAAGCGGGTGATTCGAATGATCTCCGGGCAGCACTCATACTATCTTCATATAAGTCTACCTCACTACCATTACGCGATGGGGCTCTTCCCGTGTGAAGTAAAACTCGGCCTGAGGATCCCGATAAATCAAGCCCCCTTTCGCCCAAGTATCGCCTGAGGTCATCCTCAGACATCGACAACACGTAAGGTGGGATGTCAATGTCCCGCTCATCCGCCATTTTAAATTGATGTACAATACCCGAAAAAAATGTCAACATTTTAAAGCACCAAACAAAATTCAAAGTTTCAAATTACAATCCAAAGCAAAATTCCAGGTTTCAATGTACAATAACAAAGAGAACAAAAAATATTCAGAGTATATTCAAATCACTCAAGGTAAACATAATCAATAATCCTTAATTTTATCATGCACATTATACGGAGTAAATTTAAATAAATTTGCAATTATCCTGGCAGGATACTTAAATCCAGATCAATATAAGCGTTGAAGCCTGAGGTGAATCTGGGTTTATTGTCAGATCCCCACTATTGCCTTTATTTAATTATTGGATTGCTTAATCCAAGTTACATTGAAGTCATGTTCGGTTTGTTGCAAGGTAACTTCAGTTTTGTCTGTTTATCCTTGCTACATCAAAAAGGATCAATAAACAATTTGTAACTGACCAATCATCATTATTGTTTCATTAGGGGACTTATTTGCCGGGTGACATAGAGGTTATGTTCGGTTTATCGCAACTGCGACTTCAGTTTTGTGTGTTCCTCCTTGCTACATCAAAAGGATGAACAAACAATTTTTAACTGATCAATAACCATCATTATTTCATTAGGGGATTTTTACTTGTGGTTGTATTAAGGTTCTGTCAATTTCGCCCCAGTACAGCCCCAACCTGCTTTGTCCGTTCAGCCTTGATACTTCAAAAAGGATAAATGAACAAGTTCTAGCAGGTTTGCCTTTTAATTAAAGGTGATTCTGACGTTAAACGCTTCGAGGAACTCCGTACCAAGCACATAGCTGTCACTAAAATCTACCAGAACCAAGAATTCCGATTCTGCTGTTCGATTGGCCACCGTGAGCGACAATCTACAAACCCCCAAAACTGGAATCTGATTTATTGACAGGTCAGAAATATAGACTATGTCCGATTGTTCAATTTGGAAAGGATAGTTGGCATTTTGCAGTACTTGCTGACCAATTAAATTTCGATAACCACCTGTATCAATAATAGCATGAACAAAAGTTCCGAAAAATTGGACTGGAAGTTACACTCGTTATTCAATTCATATTGACGTGTGGTGACTCATTCTCTGCTATCACCAGTCACCTCAAACTTCAAAACAATTTTATAATTGGAACTTTATTTGTTCCGATTTATTTTCTCATGTATTTAACTTGCTTTATTTGCCAAGTTTCAACTTAAATTTATTCTGGAGTGAATTCTTTAAAAGTTCGAATTCATTCGATCTCCAAAACTTTTCCTAACCTTCCCTCTGCGTTACTCATGCCCCTACGTAGGGCGCCATTTATAACCTGCTTTTTTCCGATTATTTTTATTTCATTAAGGTTCATTAAGTTTTCCTACATTAAAACTATCAAAATGTAACTGACATGAATTTTCTTCCGAACTTTAAGTTTATTTTAATTTAATTCATCACACTAGCTTGCCCGATAGCTCCAGTAGAGTGGGCCGGTAATGACTAACGGAGAGGGTTAGAATAAAGTTAATCCGAACAATTTTATATTTACTTCAAGTTTAACAACACGTTAGAATTCAATTCAATATAATTAAACAATAAATATTTACAATGAGCGGGGCTTCACCCCACGCAACAAGAGCGATTTTCTAGATACGCCGACAATTTATATCGCATGACAAGTAATGCCATTTTGACCGCGACAAAACTTTCGTTATATGGAGTGGTCCGAGTGATCACTTATCATTTTAGTAATTTAAGATTTAAACGATAGAGTTATACCGCTCTAGCGTGGGTCTATGATGACCCAGTAAAATATAGTCAAATTTGATTTTATTATCACGAGCGCGACTCAAAAAAATTTGAGCTTGCCCAAGGTCAGCAACCAAGCAATTTCAACGGTGTATACCTACCAGTTCGTAGCGTTCTTGAGCGTCCTCTAATCGTCTTTTACATTTCGTCAAATATTCTGTCCTTTTGTCTTTTACAATTTCTCTTTATATTTTGGGCTTGCTGCGAGGCGTTCACGCGGAGCTTAGAATCACGAATGACATTTCTTAGAGTGGCGTCTCCGTTCTCCGTCTCATAGGAGTCGGAGCACCACTCGCTTCAAGAGCGTACAACTGCCGAGTAAGAGGACGGTCGAAAGAGAAGGACAACTGACAATTCTGGTTTTCCGCAGCGTGGGTCAGCAGTCAGATTATCCATAGCCGCTTACTCCTATTTTCCGAGCGCTCTTAAACGTGTTGAAATCCCATCCACTACGCATGCGCCAGAAAAATCTCTTCTTCGTAGTCCCTGGTGACAGCAGACATCAAATGCCGGCAACGTCGTAGAATCTGACAGTTGTTATTATTGTTGTGTGGGAGTAGTTGATCCACCCTTCCACCCAAGTTGAATATGAAATAACAAAAGAAATTTGTAAAAAATAGAGTAAATACGGAGAATCATATACTTGGAACCCCGTGGTCTGACTGGCTAATATCTCAGCTAGAGTTTAAGTTTTTATTGACGTTCGAAATCTTTTTAAAATTAAATGTAATAAACGAAATTGCAAAGACACCAATTCTCTTGAATACTAGCCTAGAACTCTTATATTCTCAGCTTGTAAAGTACTGATCGCGGACAGCCCGTGGATTTGATCCGTGATTCCAAACTCATATCCCCAGTAATTGATTTTGAAGCTGAATCTTATAGTTTTTAGATGTATTTGTGCGGGGTACAAAATGGTCAGGAACCACGAGAAGATTGGTGAAAGAGCGTTCCTTTACAAAGCCTCGGAGCAAGCGGCTGAGACCCTTAGCCTGGATTTTAACATCAGAAGTGAGGAAAGTGCATTACTCCATCTAGATGCTTAAATTCTGAAAGCCGAAGTGAAAAAAGCACAAGTTCAAAACTTCCATAAAGATCTACTCTAGAAGAAAATGTACGGAAATTTTCATAGGAATATAGAAAAACAGTCCTTGTCGAAGGAGGAAACTTTTGCTTTCCTCAGATCATCAGGGCTTAATTCAGGTACCGAGGGTTTTATTTTCGCAAGCCAGGACGGTGTCATTTCCACCTTAGCATACCGTGACCGCATTTTATGTCAAAAAGTTCCAAGCGATAGGTGCAGAGCGTGTCATACACACGTTGAGTACCTAGAACACATACTATCGAGGTGTCGCACCCACGCAGGAACGACATATATCTACAGACACAATGCGGCCCTAAGAGTGCTTTATTACCATCTTTATCACTCTTACGGTGTTGGCCGCGACCCTGCCCTGCCGAACGCTTCAAGGGAGATAGAGTCAATTTTCGAAAACGAGAAGTGCCAAATTTTCTGGAACTACGATTTTCGGACAGCAGTATCCGTCGCACACTCGAGGCCTGACATTGTTATCCAAGATTTCGAGAAACGAACTATATTCGTGATCGAATTCTCGGCTCTGGCCGACTACAACATCACTGCCAAGGAGAAGGAAAAGGAGGAGAGGTATCAAGACCTGAAAAGGGAGTTGCAACGATTGTACCCAAAATATTCGGTTAAAGTAATTGTCCTTTTGTGATCAGTGCTCTCAGAGGTGCGAAACTATCACTGGTTCGTTGCCTTAAAGCCATTCCCGCCTGCAAAAAATATGCCACGGTACTTGCGAGATGGATGCAGAAAGCTGTAATCCTTTGGTCGGTCCGTGTCCTCAAGACACACCAGGGTTTCGCCGGCCTGTCATCGTAATTCCATCATGCCACCCATCTCACGGCCATAAGACGTGGCCATAAGTTTGATTTACCGCGGTTCTACTGGGAGCCGATGTCATTTTTAGATGGCAGTCGCACCCAGTGGGACCCTGCTGTGGTTGTTTAATCTTTTTTCTTATGATAATATATATATATATATATAAAGTTATTAATATCAATCTATTACAACTTCAATATGTAATTCAGTTGAAAGGAAACATTCTTTAAACATTTGTTGAATTGTTAAATTGTTGTCATCAATACAGTTTGTTTATTACGATTTTATTTATTATTGTTTATCATCTTAGATAATTAATAGTAGTATAGTTAGGGGGGTTCGATGATACTACTAAGTAGTTCAAGCTGCCACCGACAGATGGCGCCACTGGTCAATTGCCACTAGCCGGTCAGTTACCATCAGTAGGTAAAGCAGTTATACGTAAGACACTCAGTCGTTAAGGTAGAAACTTGCATTGCCATCAGTCGGTAAACTGTTGGAGGCCGGACCTTGTAGGTCTGTAAGGTGGAAATCTGCATTGCCATCAGTCGGTTAGGTAGGAATCTGCCATGGATCCATGTCTCGGTCGATAATGTAGGTCCCTTACCGACCTAGATCCTCAATGTATCAACCAAGTCGTTAACCCGTATCAGTATACATAATTTGTACGAACTTTCGACACAACTTTATAGAAATGTCTAGACAGGTCAAACTTCTGGTTTGAACTTTCTAGAAGAGTAGATATTGGATGTAATCCCTAACGACTCAACAGGAAAGATCAAATGATATTCTTTTAACTTTCTCCTAGAATGGTACATATTTAAAATTCAGTCTGCCGAGTCTTCCAGAAATTTTAACGCAATCTATAACATAAGAATATAAGATATTTTAACGCCAATAATCATAACCATCGCTCACTCTAATGTCTAACGCTCGAAGAAACAAGATGGCGCGAAATTTGAAAATGCAACTCAACGATGTGTGTCCAGCGTTGAAATTTGATATAAAGCCTTCTATTCTTGAAAAAAGTCCAACGTTGAAAATGCAGCCCAACGACGTCCGTGATTGTCCACCGCTGATAGTAAGCGATATTTGGATTTAAATATAAACCCAACGGCATTAGTAGAAGTCCAGCGTTGAAAAAAATGGTAGCGAGCAATATTTTGGATTTTAAATTCAACCCAACGATGTTTGAGAATTCCGAGCAATGTGGAATGAGCGCGAAATTTGAATTCATCTATCCGTAAATTAAATCTAAGTATTATTAAAGTGCTTAAGGTGAATCGATGCGCATATATTCAAACGGACCCCTAGGTAGGTGTCCCCCTCCGATTTTCTTCGTGTTCATATATGTTGTAGTACTCGTAAAACTAAGCGACACGTGTTTTTTCTCACGTGTCCAAAATGGTTTTAAAGGGATGAAAACCACCCCCGAAAAATGTCGTAACAAATACCCATTAATTGTTTCACATATAATAACCGAATCTTTCACAATCAAACCAACTCGAACAATGTCCTCACACGATAATAATATAAAGTTTACGTGTTTTTGCATTTTCCCAAGAAATTACTTTATAGGAGTAGCCACCCTTAGGTGCATTTTATTATATTTCTGCTAAATAAAGAAAGTTTCGCGTACAAAATCAACCAGAAAAATTTCTTTACAAAGAAATTAGAATAATATAAATTCGTCAATTGAGTGGACATTTTTTATGATGGTAAACCACCCCAAAGGAATTTACGAGTATACAATAAAATTACCAAGTGAGTGTAAATTCAAGCTGAAAAATCTGAAAAAATATATGTTTCACGTAATAACAAAATAAAGTTTATTTAACCAACAATCATCATTAGACTTGTTTATTCATTGTAAATGGTACAGTAGTGATGCTCTTCGAAGAAATGTTTAAAGCACAAAGATTTTTTGCACCACAAAGATCTAATAACGGCTACATTTTGACATCCTTCTATTTCACATAATATGTTGGAAAATGTTTTGAAGGAAAAGTCTACCGGATTCTCAAATTCTCCTGGTTTTTCTGCAACGTAACCGCTTTTAAACCAAGAGTACTTAAAAAGATTGTGATACCTTGGTGAAGATAATTGATTATGTACTAAAGACTGTAACTTTATAACATTATTTATATAGGGGGTGGTTTTTTTATAGGGCGTGGTTACCCCTTGTAAAGTAATTTCTTGGCAAAATGCAAAAACACGTAAACTTTATTTTATTATCGTGTGCAACATATATTCTCCCCAGATTTTTCGGGTTGAGATCATGCCCGTTTGGAAGTTTTTTATATAATTAAAAATAATTGTGGGGTAGTTTACCCCCCAAAATTTTTTCGATCAAGTTGACCAAATCACTTTTTTCATCTTCTACTGGGAGGACATTGTTCGAGTTGGTTTGATTGTGAAAGATTCGGTTATTATATATGAAACAATTAAATGGGTATTTGTTACCACACTTTTCGGGAAAGGTTTTCACCCCCTTAAAACTATTTTGGGCACGTAAGAAAAAATACGTAATACTCTCAAAAAGCTAATTACGTTTATAGTTAATAAATATTATAATTTATAATACATTCCCGAAAGTAGAATTTTTAATATAAAAAAAATAAAAATGAATTTACAGATAAACCATAAACCGGTGCTGAAAATTTTTTTTTAATAAATATTTTTTAAAATTAAAATAATCAAATATTTATATCAAGGAAAAAGCTTTTTAAATTGTTTACAAAAATTACAACAAATGTTACCAAAAATCGAATTGTTGATTAAAAAATTTTTTTTTCAGTTTCGAGATAAATTAGTGCTGATTTGAATCCTGGAACGTTTGTTTGGAACATGTGATTAGGTTTAAAGAAAATTCAGGGCGAAATTTTTTTTTTTCGTTTGAGGCACGCATCTTTTCTCATTAATTTGTTTATATAATTTTTGTACAATTATTTAAATTTTAAATTTGATAAAAATATTTTACTATCGTATTTTCAATAAATATTATTTATTAGAAAACATATGGTTAATTATTGAAATTCTGGAATTTTATAATTATGGAATATTCTAGTTCAGATATTTTATAATTCAGCAATTTCATGTCGGGAATTTTGTTTAATAGGGAATTTGCAAATTCGGTAATATTATGAACTGTTCGGGAATTTTATTACTTTTGGAATGGCTTCCGTTTCCGGTACAGAATGGTGAAATACGCGTTTTTGTTCTGTGCTATCTTTTTTGGTTTTGGCAACGGGCGTAGAGGTGTGATTGAGGTGGAAGGTGGTAAAGGTGGTGATTGTAGTGAAGGGTGTGTGTGGTAGTGTGGCGGAGCTTTTTTGTAAAGTTGAAAGGGTTAAGAGGGAAGTTGAAAGTGCTTATTTGGAGGTTAGTTGCCGAGGACGGAAAAGAGAGAGGGAAGATAGAGGACAGCAGATCTCACGGAGGTTAGCGAAACAGGGAGGGGGAAGGGTGATGCCGGAGATAGTACCGATTATGGCGAGGTGCAGGTTACTACGCCAGGGAACTTCGGGTCGAAATAGAAGGAAGGGGGAACAGCTGACAGAAGGACTCGAGGTAGGCCATCAAATCGAGATCTGCTTAATAGATCCAGATCTGGTAGCTTAGGATCGAGACAGCTTTTTCAGAAATGGAGACAGGGGAGAAAGTTTACGGATAAAAGCGATGAGGGGGACAAGACGGAAGACAGTAAAAGATCAAGGGAAGAAGAGGGGGATGATCAGGGAGAAGAGAAGTTGCGGCAAAAGGTTAAGAATAAGTCTCCACCGGAGAGGAATAAGGTAAAAGGGAAAGTCGATCTAAAGAGTTTGGAAAATCTCATTAAAAGGTTTCGAGCGAAGTGGGAAAAATGGGAGCAGGTGTGGCGGCAAGAAAAAGACGAGGTTTGGAAGCAGCTGGAGGACATGGAGAAGAAGCAAAGGATGAGCGAGAAACGGAGAAAATGTGATATAGAGAAGTTGGAAGAAAGAGAGAGAAAGCTAGAATGTAAGTCTGAGGATATGAAGAAAGGGGATGAAGGGGTAAGAGAAGCAGAGAGAATAAAATAAGTGAATGGGAACGTTTTCCTAAGATATGTGAGAATGAGGACAAGATTGAGAGAGTTGGAAAGGAAAATGGAAGTAGAAGAGAAGATGAAACGAAGCAGAAATATAGTGTTCAGAGGAATGAAAGTGGATAGTGAATCAGGAAGAGAAGAAGTGGAAAAGTTGATAGGGGAAATTGGGGCAAAAGTCCACGTGGAAGAGCTAAATGGAGTGGGAAGGAAGAATGAAGGTAAATCGCGTATATATATATATAGTGAAAGTGAGAAGTGAAAAAGAAAAAGTTGATATCTTGAGAAAAAAGAAAGCTTTAAAGGGAGGGAGGAGCGGCTAGAGGAGGGTATGACGTCGAATGAAAGAAGAAGAAAGTGGATGATGAAACAGAAAGCATGGAGTGAAAGAGTGAAAGGAAACACGGTATGGATAGGGAAAGACAGGATGTGGATGAATGGGAATGTGTGGATATGGGATGATGAGAAAGAAAAATTGAGTGAAGTGTAAAGGAAGAATCCATGGCGACGAGGGGAGGAAGCGGAGACTAGGGATAGAAGGGAGAAGGTTACAGAAACAGTAAGGGGTGAAAGGAAAGGAGAAGGTGGAGCGACAGGGTTTCCACAAAATTAGGGTGGGGACGTAAAAACGAAAGAAGTGAGAAAGGAAGGAAGAAAGAAGTCAGAGTAGCGTTTCGGAACGTATCGGGGCTAATGAATAGAGATGAAGGATTTTGGGAAGAGGTGAAGAAATGGGATGTAGTGATATTGAGTGAAGCCTGAGTAGATGAGAAGGATTGGAGGAGGGTGAAGAGGAAGTTACCCAAGGATCATATGTAGCAGATGCAAGAGGCAAAGCAAGAGAAGATGAAGGGAAGAAAGAAAGGGGGTATGGTGTCAGGAGTAAGGAATGAATTGGTGGGAGAAAAGAGAATAGAAATGGGATTTGAGGAAACAGATGGAGTAATGACGAGAATGGTGAAGATAGGAAGAAGAAAGGTGAGGATAGTTTGCATTTACAGGAGAAGGGGAGAAGAAGAAGGTTGGAGTGTGATTAGGAAATGGGTGGCGAAAAAGGATAATGAATTTGTATTGATAGAAGGCGATCTGAATGCGTGGACAAGGGAGCAGGGAGGAGAAATATGGGATGAAGAGAGGGATACTTTCAGGAGAAAATCGAAACAAAATCAGGTGGACCAGGAGGGTAGGACTCTGTTGGAAATCCTGGGAGAAACAGGATGGTTCATTTGTAATGCGAACTCGGAAGGGGATGAGGAAGGCGAGATTACGTTTGCAGAAAAAGGGGAAACAGTAATAGACTACATTCTGGCCGAGAAAAGGATAATGAGGCTGTCGGAAAGAATGGAAGATGAAAACGACATAGGGTCAGAACACTTCCCGGTCATTGCAGCGTTGAAATGCGGGAATTAGAAAAGACAGGGAAGCAAGAAGGAGGGAGCGACAGGGGGAAAAGCAAAGATGGGCAAATGGTGAGTTGATGAGCTAAGAGAATATAGGGGAGAAATGGATTAAGAGAATGTTTTGATTGAAGATGGGGGAGGCGTGGATGAGATGTTGTGTGAGATGAGGGGAAGGGTCAAGAAGATAGTGGAAGAAATTAGGCCAAGTGAGGAAGAGAGAAGGGAGAAGAGAGAATGGTGGGATGTGGAATGTGTAGAGAGTAAAGAGCGTATGAAGTTATCGTTAAAGAGTTGGAGAGGGAAGAGATAGACAGAAAGAAGTATAATAAAAGAAAACGGGAACACGAGAAATTACTGAATGTAAAACGACAGGAGGAAAAGGGTAGGTATATGGAGGAGGTAGAGAACACAATAAAGGAAGAAAGAGAATAGGAGTAGTAGGAGTAGTAGGGGTGGATAGCAAGGTGAGAAGGAAAAGTAGAAAGATGAAGGATGGAGAAATGGAAGTTGGGACTAAGGTGACCAGAGAGGAGGTGAATCAGGCAATTGAGAAGTTAGAAAAAAACAAGGCGAAAAGAGAGGATGGGATGGAGAATGAAGCGTTGAAATTTGGCGGACGAAGGGTTAGAGAAGAGATTTGGGAAGTATGCAATAGAGTATGAAGAGTGGAAGGATGGCTGAAGGTGTGGATAACAGGTTTGGTAGTTCCTCTATTAGAGAAAAGAGGGGGTGGAAAAGTGAAAGATTATAGGGGAATCACTCTCATGTCAGTAACATATAAAAGTTAGGCGGAGGTGCTCAGGAAGAGATTGGAAGAACATGTAGAACAGAAAGGAAGTATTCCACACAATCAAACAGGATTTAGGGAGAGGATGAGAACAGTGTTCAAAATTTTCCTTCTAAATTATCTAGTCAACAGGAACCTGGGATAGTAAGAAGGAAAAATGGTCGCACTCTTTGTAGATTTTAAGGCAGCTTTCTGCTCGGTGAATAGGAAAGTTTTGTGGAAGGCAATGAAAGAGAGGGAGATTAACGACGAGCTGACTGAGAGGGTAAAAGGGGTCTTTACGGAGACGAAGACAAGGGTGAGGATCGGGAAACAGAAAGAAGAGGAGTTCTGGACAGGGAGGGGTCTCAGACAAGGGTGCCCGATAAGTCCGTTGTTGTTTGGCATATTGTTAGCAGCATTGCTAGTGGAATGAGCTGGTTAATAAAAGGATTCGAAGAGTATGTGAGAGAGAAAGATTTGACAATTAATGTGAAGAAGACAAATATAGTATGTTCCAGGAAGAGAAAGAATGAAGTAAAGTATGGATGGAAGATAAATTGTGTAATGGTGGAAATGGTTGAGGAATTTTGTTATTTCGGATTCTGGTTCGAAGCGGGTGATGGAAGTGCTCTTCAGGTGGAAAAAAGGATGGAAAGTGCGAGTAGGGTGATGGGTCAAGTGTGGGGGATTGGATAAAAAGAAGATTCAAAGAGGACTGGAAGATGAGAGTATGGCTGTTTGATTCACTGGTATGGCCAGTGATGTGTTATGGAGAGGAAACTTGGGGGTGGAAGGAGTACAAAAAGGTCGAAAACATGGAAGAGAGATTTCTGAGATGGGTTATGGGAGTGAGCTGGAACTGCCGAAGTTATATGTTGAGAGAAGAAACAGTGAGAGAGAAGTTAGTGATAAGGCAGAGGAAAAGTGTTTGGAATTTCGAGTTGAAACTTAAGAGTGGTAAGGGTAGCAAAGTTGCACAAGTATTCCTGCAGGAAATACTAAATGGGGAGAGAAGAGGTAACACGGGACATTCAAGATGGAAGGAGGAGAGATGGCAAGTTAGAAGGGAATTTTAGAATGTGTGACAAGGGGTGAAAGTGGCAGGTGGTAGAGGGTGAAATGAGTAAGAAGCAGGAAGAGAAGGGATGGGAAAAGATTATAGAGTCAAAATATAATAAATGGTATAGATTCGTCAAGTTGGAAGGGGTCCCAGAATATCTAGGGAAATTGAAAAAGGAGTGCAGGTGGTCCAGGATGATACGTTTCAGAATGGGAGAAGGCATGAATGAGTGTAAATATTAGATGAGTGAAGAAATGAAAATATGTAGGGTACGTGGATATGAAACTAAATCGTAGGTGCACGTGTTGGGGAGATGTACAGGGGAAGAGGAAGGCGGAAAGAGCGTTGTCGATAAAGTTAGGTGGATACTGAACAATTGTAGACAAGGGGAAAGTGAATGAAGAGCTTAGAAGAGAAAAGGGAAGAGAGAATCCGTGGGGGAGGGAGAAACCAAAATTGAATTATGTATAAGGAAAATTAGTGTTGTGTGACTTGGAAATGCTTGAAGAGTATTCGTAAGAGGAAACGGAAGCCCTGGAATGTCTCGCGCGCTTTCTATAGATAATAGTTAGTAAAATAATATTTAAGAACTTGTGAATAATAAGAAGGCGAAGCAATTATGGGTTAAGATAATCATAAGCCATGGTGGCTAAGTGAAATTGTAAAAGATGTTAAGAGAACGGAGCCATCGAACCCGTAAAAGGGAGAGTAATAAAATACAATTTAATTACTTAATTCTTCTCCCCAAAATAATTCTTATAAAAAATACTAATATTGATAAATTCATTTTTAAAGCTTGAAAATTCATCGTTTTGTTTAAAAACAGAACTATTTTCTTAAAAATTTGAGAACTATAAAATTTATTTTATAACTGAAAATGTAAGTATTCAAGTTGAACGTTCATCATTTTAGCTAGAACTTAATCTCTTTGAAAATTCAACTACAAATTAATTCTTTCCTTGAAAATTGAACAATATTTTTGAAAACACGTTTTTATTGTTTGAGAATTAATTTTTTCAATAGAAAATTTATCCATTCGATTTATAGTTACAAATTTATCATTTTCAGTTGAAAATTTTACTATAGAATTGATCAAAAGCTAATTTTTCTGTTGGAAAATTAAAGCATATCTGAATGATTCGTATTTTTTGTTGAAAATTAATTTTTCCAACCAAAAATTCAACTATTTTTTCAAAAAACGTTGTTTCTGTTTGAAAATTGATTGTACTATTCAAAATTCAAGTATTGAAGTACATATCGTACATATATGGTTTAAAAATAAAATTGTTCAAATGAAAGCTTAACTGAATCGTTCAAAGTTCATATCATTGGAAGAAAATTTAAATATTCTGTTGAAAAAAAAATGTTTATGAATAGAATATTTTAAACATTTCTGCTCAACAAATATGTATCCACGCCGTTATTTGTGATCTTCGAAATTGAAGAATAAATAAATGAATTTGTTAATAATATCATTTGAAGAAATCTTAAGTGAAAAACAATACAAATTAGGCAATTAAAATATTTTTAAACCAGAGACTTATTTCATTAGACGTCAAATAATTTCTATTTCGAACCGTTCAAAAATAAAAATTCTATAATTATTATTTACACTTTAAAGTACGACACCCTTTTTCACAAATTACCAATTTAAAAAGAAAAAAATACAATTGTAAAGTTGAAAATTCAAACGTAGAATGCAGCACTCTGAAATTTTCAAGATTCAATCGAATGCATTCTATTTAAAAGAATTCAGCTGGTAATTGTTCACTTATCTATATCTGCTTTATATTCGCTCCTGTATAATAAATATTCCAGTATTGCCAAATATTAAAAGAAGACTCCTTTGCATTAAAAAACAAGTTAAAATTGAATAAAGGTTGAAAATAGATTCTACAGTTGGATTTAGATGTTTCAAATTATTTGCTACTAAGCCAAAGTACAACTCTTCCACTATGGGGAAAATAAATTTCAACGTTTTCACTCCAGCCATAACCGATTCAACCAGGCAGTAGAGGAGTCAGGAGGGATCCCGAGCCGATATATCGACTTCCCGAGCCAAAGTCGAGTCGAGCGTGGATGTAAGAATGTCCTACTTTTATACAATGCGTTCATAGAGTATGAATGAGTGAGGATTGTAAGTTGTAGAGAATGACTAAAAAAGAGCGAGCGACACAATTTCATCCGCCAAGGAAGAAGCAAAATATTGAGCACATAAGCATTTGTATACGCCACACAAGCGAGAATCTTACTCATTCCTTCCTACGCCAAGGTATAGTCATCGGGTGTTCTCTATCAATTTCTTACTTGATAATGCACTTGCGGCTGCCAGGCGATGTGTCCCGGTCGATCATAAGCTATCTCCCACTCCCTTTCTCTCTCTTTTTATTATATCCATCTCACTCCCCGCCTCAAGATTCTACCCTCGTGCGTTTTTACAGACCAAGGCATCTGTAGAAACGTCAAAACAAAGCCCCGTGCTTCGTTCAGCCTACCAACAAGGCCTCTTTATGCCCATAGAGCATAGAACTCGAAATAATTGATAATAATTATGTGTTGACAGTTAATCAATAATTAATTATATTAGCGATTGATTAACTGTATCAATTGCATCATACTAATCATTAGAAAAACTTAAAATTATGGTCAAGTATAATAAATACCAAAATCATATTCTGGTTCAAAATCTCGAACCTGTAATCATATCCCTCTTTATCACAAATTTGATTGAGTCAATATGAAAGACTCAAGGTTCTAGAGCCTGAATGCTGACGAAGTTCCTGTCTCATATGCACTTAGATAAGATTACAATGCACATGGATTCTGCAAGTTACCAGAACCCAGCTATGAATCCCACGACATACCTTCCATTCTTACCAAAGATCATCCTTACCTTGCAAAAATCCCTACTATAATTACCCCTGTTATGAACGGACGAGCTAAATCTCATCAAAATCATCATCGCAGTCACTCGAGCAACCTGGTACCAACCAGAACTACTCCACCGTTTTTCTGGGCGGTGTACCAAAGCAATTATGAAGAATTTTATTAATACCTAGTCTTTGAAATCAATCTTTGAATAAAAAAAACTTTTTCACTTTATCCAGGTTTTGTATCAAATAAATAACATATTCAGTTATAATTAGCCTTTGGACCAAACTGTGCTTCAATAAATTTCTGCTAATTTTGACAAACGATGTTTTTTTCAGGAAAATGAAAAAAAAATTCAAGATTTTACGATTTCCGGTAAACGATGAAATTATTTTGTTTGACAAATTATATTTAAAATTCCAAAAAAATGTAACAAAATGTAGATTTTTGAAGATTTCGAACTAACAATTTAAAAACTTTTCACGAATTTCGAATGGTTTCAAGAGAATATTCTCAAGATTCATAGGAAAACCACCTAGCCAGTTTACGAACTAAAATGGACGATCTGATTTTCTCTACCGACATTATCAAACTTGAAAAATGCCGCCCTGCTTGACCAGTCAAGTAGGAGCGTTTATCGCCTATTTTAGTTCGTAAGCTGGCTAGAGGCATTGGGGGCAATTTTATTTAATTTCGCAAAAGCTTGGTGCAGAGGGGGCGCTGCGGAAAATCTCTCAAAATTGAATGTATGGAATCGGCAATCTCCCACTTCATCTCTGATCGTATGGAATTCGCCCCTCAATTTTGATATAGTAAATTCTTCATTCTCACAGGTTTCATCAAATATATTATAAGCCTAGATACGGCATTAAATTTTATTTTGATGTATCTGAGTACCGAAAGATTAAACAAAATTTAAACATTTTAAAAGTATAAAAAAATATATATTATATTTTCATATGCTAAAATATATTTTTGCATAATTTAGTTATAACTGAAGTAATTTGTATATGTCATAGGTAAATAGGAAAATTATGGTTTTGGCTAAAAACCCGGGAAATTAGCTAAACACGGGAGTTTGTGAAAATCTAGCTTCCTTTCAGTTATTATCTTTTTTCCTAAAATTTTTGTCTTTAATATTTTTTGAGAATATATTGTATCTTAAAAGAAAAGAAAAGAAAGGAAATTCAAAAATTGAATTAAAATCTCGAATAATTTCAAGCCTTCAAGAAAATAGCAACACCCGTCTTTAAAATTACCTATGCCAGTGCCTAAAGTACCTCATCTCGAAAGTGAGCATGCGCAGCTTTTTCACCAGTGCTTGAAGTAAGCCATCTTCAAACTGCGCATGCGCGAAAATTATTTCGCACACAGTTTGCTCAAATAAGGTCTTTCAGGCATCATTTAGAAGCATTAAAAGGTCAATATTTGAGGTGGGTGTTGCAAAAAGTTATTTTTGATATGGATGTAGTTATTCAGAAATAAAATAATGTTGTACAATTTTGTGTATTCACAAAAGATTAAGAAAAAGTACTTCCTTTAGGTTAAAATGAATTCTTCCAAAATAAAATTCTTTCTGATAGGGATGTAATTATTCATAAATAGACTTCTGCTGTATAATTTTGTGCATTCACAAAAGTTTAAGAAAAATTACTTCGTTCTAGTGAAAACGAATTTGTTAAAATATAAAAAAAAATCATAGGACTGTAAGTACGAAAAAATAGACCCCTGTTGTGTAATTTTGTGCATTTAAAGAGGTTTAAGACAAATTACATTTCAATAATTAAAAATTAGGAATAATTTTTTTGAAATAAAAAGTTATATCATGGCAGTCCGGTACAAACTAAACACTTGGTAGGCCAGAAGTTTGTCTCATGTATGACACAGACTTTCCATATATGGAAGCATCACCCATGAGACCTGTAATAATCCTAGTGCACGGAAGATTCTTTGAATACTTCAATACTATTCATCGAATACGTATTCTGTGCATACAAAACTACAATTATATGAAATATAAATTATTTAGGAGTTTTACTTTATTATTCACGAAAATAATCTCTAATGTTTATGAAGACACTGATTTGAAATGAATGTATTCAATGTTTGCTTGAAAATAAAACATAAGAAAATCTTTTTAAAAATGTTATTACTGAATTGATAGATATTAAATTGTTGAGAAATATATTTCAGAAATTTGTGAAAATATTTGTCTCTGTCTCAGTATGCGTTATCTCTTTGAACCATAAAATAGTGTTTTAAAATCAGTGGATATATTCAGAAGTAGAGAAATTTGTAATTTTTTTTGATGTGATTAGGAATAATTTTTAGAAAAAAGAAATAACATCTTTTACTGGATTTAAGGGGGGAAAATTACAAAAAGATAAGTTTTTATCATAGATGGAAATTGAACTTTTTTTCAATTTGATTTCATTAGATATTTCAAACCGATTACCTGCTGAATGAACTCTCAAAGTTGCTTGATTGAGATTTCGATTAAATTTTTTAATTTTATACGATTTTTTTCTTTCAAGGTACAATCAATTCTCAGAAGTAATAAAGAAAAAATGTTAATGGTGTTAATAATTCCTTAATAATTAACTTCAAGTTCAATTCTCATTTTTAATTATAATGAGCATAACATATAAATATTCCCTATTAGTTTCCTATTAACATTTCCCTGAAGAGAACGCCTAAAAGGCCTCTAAGCATGTTGGACCCCGGTAGTATTAAAAATATGGGTCAGTCATACAGAAGTGAGAGAGACGACGTTTGGATGTCTCTTTTTTCTTCTTCTTCCTCTTTTTTCAATTGTCATATATCTGTCTCTAATGAGCCGTCTTACAATGTTTTTTGAAAAAAATATTTCTCTTATTTTAACTCTTTTTGTGTGATTATTTTGCATAAATTGATTTTCTTGAGTTTTTTCTTGAGTTGTTTTTTAAGAAACATTTTTTGAGAAAAATAATTCTTTTTAAGCCTTCTTTTGCAATTTTGTTGCACAATTTGGTTTTTAAAATGTTCTTTTGGTTTAAAAAATGTACTTTCAAAGATTAAACAGATACATTAAGCCATATTACCTAGAGTCGTTCTCTAGCGTTCGGTTCTTTTGCCGTTCTCAATAGTTCGATTTTCGGTCAACCAGAAAACAGTGTATCGGTTTTATCGA
Source organism: Andricus grossulariae (assembly GCA_011634705.1). NCBI lineage: Eukaryota > Metazoa > Arthropoda > Insecta > Hymenoptera > Cynipidae > Andricus > Andricus grossulariae. Next base: position 1,031 of record JAABKJ010003484.1, on the reverse strand, counting down.
TATAAGATAATTAGATATTAACCATTAATCAATACGAACATATATGCTTATTAACTGAATATATCAAATGATAGATATATGGGTAATAGGCATACACATGTATACAAACAAATGTAATTCAAAATTGTGACGTTTTAAAGTCGGCATATCAGTCACCTGAGAATGCACAGCGTAGAGTAAATAAGTGAAATGATATGTATATAGACAGACTTGATGCAAGCAAGAGTGCCTGACTAAATACATTAACTACTAAGAGTCTTTCGCGCGCCTATTTTTTTCTACAAAATAATAAACGAAATACTTATTTTTTCTATTTTATTCATATTTAATCAATGCTACAAAACATTTCTATAAAATAATTAGAAGGCACCACAGGCTGATGGCTGTAGCCTTCAATAAGGTGTTCCTTTTCATTTTTGTTGTTAAAGGAGTAATGGACTTCTCATATTTATTTGGAATTCTCAATTTCGGGAATGTTCAAATTCGGTATTTCTATTTCCTTTCGGAAGTTTTAATTTTCGGGAACTATATATATTCATTAAATTCATGATGGTGAATTATATTGACCCTCTGGTATCAAATGACTTGGTGTTTCTTTGTATGGGCTTTAGGGTCCAGTAATAAAAAAACTGTCTTTTTAATTAGACGTTTCGACTCATGTGGGAGTCCTCTTCAGTGATATATTTCTTAGCAATTGTGTAAGAAAATCTTCACATCACTATTGCACTAATAAAATTCGTTGCCGAACACTATAAATAAATTTAATGTAATTTTTATCGTTTTTTTGGAAAACACATTTTTTTAACAAAAGCGACTAGTTGTTATTGTCACTATTGGAAAACGACTCTTACGACGAGTAATGGATTTCTCATATTTATTTGGAATTTTCAATTTCGGGAATGTTCAAATTCGGTATTTCTATTTCCTTTCGGGAGTTTAAATTTTCGGGAAATATATATATAATTAAAAACTAAAGGTTAACAACCACCGCAGGGTCCCACTGGGAGAAACTGTCATCTAAAAAATGACAT
>JAABKJ010003483.1:7837-25919 GCA_011634705.1 Andricus grossulariae | reverse complement strand
CAAATAGTTGAGTTTTCAAAGGAAAAAGACACATTCTTCAACAGAACAGTTGAATTTTGGACCAAAAAATAATTATTTAACAAAATAGTTTGATTTTAAAGAAAATAATTAATCTTTCAATAAAATACATGAATGTTCAACAAACAAGATTAATTTTCTACTTCAACAGACTAAAAAGTCGAAGGTTATGAGAAACATTTTTTTTCTTTCAGCTTTTTAGTTTTTTAGTTTTAGAAAGCAGTTGACAAAATAGATGTATTTTTAACTGAAAAATTGAAATTTTTGACCAAACCATAAATCTTTAAATAAAAAAAATTCAGCTAGTTGAATTTAACTAAATAATGTTATCTTTTTTAGTTGAATATTCAACTACTTCGTTGAAAATTGATCTTTCTCAGTTGAAAACTAACTTTCTCCTTTTACGGTATAAAAGTCAACTTTTTTTCTCAAAAATTCGACTTTCTATCTCTAAAACTGAACTATTTTGTCGAAAATTCAACTGTTTGGTTGAAAATTCATTTTTTTCGCTTGAGAATTCCACTATTTGGAAGAAAATTGAATTATTTCAACTGCAGAAGTTAAATTTTCCATCAAAACTTAGATCTTCTAACTTTCAAACAAAAAAACAAAAAATGTCGAAAACAAATTTTTAACTATTTGAATTTAAGTAAACAATTTTATCTTTTTTAGTTGAAAATTCGACTACTTCGATGAAAATTGATCTTTCTTGATTGAAAATTAACTTAACAATTCTTCTTTTCCGGTATGAAAATCAACTGTTTTCTACAAAATTCGGCCTTTTATTTCGAAAACTGAACGATTTTGTCTAAAATTCAACTGTTTGGTTAAAAATTAAAGTATTTGGTTAATAATTAACTTTTTTGTCAAAAATGCATATTTTTTGTTGAAAACACAACCATTTACGTGAAAAATTAATTTATTTGATTAAAAACTAAACTATTTGCTGAAAAATGTAACTGTTTTTATAGGAAATTCGTTGTTTTTTTGCGAAATTGATTTGTTTAATCTTTAAATTCAATTATTCGATTTTTAGTTGAAAATTTATCCTTTTCAGGTTGGAATTTCAATAATTGGGTAGAAAATTTATGTATTTGGTTAAAAATTCGTCCTTTTGGGTAGAAATATAATTTTTCTTTTTGAAACTTCATCATTTTGTTTGAGGATTTAACTTTTTTTTTATTCTTCTTTTTTAGTTGAATTTAACTAGCTGGTAATTTGTTTTCTTTTATTTTCAAAAAGTAGTTTCCTTGAAAAAAAATTTAAATAATCTATTTTTGGTTATAAATCTATCTCTTCAGTTGAAAATTGATGCATTTTGTTGAAAAATCCTCTTTTTTAAAAATCAAATTTCATATAAAGAAATTTTTGAATAATTAGTTTACTTTTCAATCAAATAGTATAATTCTCTACTAAAATAGTTAAATTTTCAACCAAAAACAAAAATTTTCAACAAAAAAGTTCATTTTCAACCAAATAGTTTAATTTTTCTACCAAATTATTGAATTTTCAAGCCTAAAATACGAATTTTCAACAATCAGTGGAATTTTCAGCTTATGAAGGATAAATTCTCAACCAAAAATGTAATAGTTAAATTTTCAGATGAAGAAATTATTTTTTACCAAAAAAAGAAAACGTTTTTTCAATAAAACAGTTACATTTGTAAATAAATTCTTCAATTTGTAACCAAAAACAAGAGTTTTCAACAAAAAAGTTAATTTTGAACCAACTAGTTTAATCTTCTAATAAATTGTGAAATTGTCATGCCAATAAGGTGAATTTTTTACAAAACAGTTGAATTTTCAACCCAAACGTTAATCTGCGATTTATTTTGAAATAATAAACAGTTGAATTTAACCGAAAAAGTATAATTTTTAACAAAATCGTGAAATCCTAAACCAAAACAGATTAATTTTCAACCGAGGAGTTGCATTTTTAACAAAAGAGATAAATTTGCAACAAAGATCATTAATGGAAGAGTTTCATTGTTATTGAAGAAAATTGATTTAATAAAAAATGTTAACTGGAAAAAATCAATTTCAATTTAAAATATCAAATTTAAACCAAAAATGGAATAGTTACAATTTTAATGAAGAAATTAATTCTTAACCCAAAGGAAGGAATTTTTAAGAAACTCATTCAATTTTCAACCAAAGAAATGCATTTCCAACTAAAATGAAGAATCTTTAGAAAAAAAAAAATTTTCAATAAAAGAGTTCAAGATTTAATCAAATAGTTGAATTTTAAACCGAAAAGAATTAATTTTTCATTAAACATATCAATTTTCAATAAAAAATGGAATGGGTACATTTTAATTTAAAAACATTTATTCTTGAACTAAAAGAACGAATTTTAAAGAAAATATTAAAATTTCCCGCCAAAGAAATTAATTTCCAATTAAAATTATGTATCTTCAAAACAGATGAATTTTCCGCAAGAAGTTCAATATTCTACAAAATAGTTTAATTTTTAACTGAAAAATAATTTTTTTGACCAAAAATAGAATAGTCAAATTTTCAGTGAAAAATTGATTTCAAATCAGAAATAAAACGAATTTTCAAGAAACTAGTTGAATTTCCAATCAGAAATATGAATTTTCTACTAAAAATATTAATTTTCTACAAAAAAAAAAAAATTTTGAACAAAATGTATGGATTTTTAACCAAATTATTTGTTGTGTTTTGAAGTGGAAAAGCTAAATTTTCTATAAAAATGTTTTTTTGAATGAATTTTTAACCCGCAAGTATGAATTTTTAACAAAAAAATCAACTAACAACCAAATAGTTGAATGTTCAAATAAAAGGATGAATCTTCAACCAAAGAAGATTTAAATTTAAAATCAAAAACTGTGGAATTCAAACAAAAAATACGAATTATCTACAAAATATTTAAACTCTCCAAAAGAGATAATTATTTTAACCGAACAGTTGAATTTTCAAATAAAAAGGATCAATTTTTGATTAAAAATATCAATTTACGTTAAAGAATAGAATAGTTAAATTTTCAGTCAAAAAAATTGATTTTGAACCACAAAGAACGAATCTTCAAGAAACTTTTTTGAAAAAAAAAAGAATTTTGAACACAGTAGATGATTTTTCAAGTAAAAAATATCAATTTTCAACCAAATAGTTGAATTTTCATTTAAAGAGGATCGACTTCAACCAAAACTGGAATAGTTATATTTAATGTTCAAAAAATTCATTTTTATTACAAAATAGAACTAATTTTAAACAAAACTGACTAAAAAAGATTAATTTTTAACAAAATATTTGCAATTCAAATGAAATAGTTAAATTTTTAAATTAATTCTTAACTAAAAAGAACGAATCTTCAAAAAACTTTTTTTTTTTAAAGATGATTTTTGAACGAAATACATGATTTTCCAACTAAAAAATATCAGTTTTCAACCGAATAGTTGAATTTTCAACTAAAGAAGATTGACTGCAACCAGAAATGTAATAGTATATTTTTAGATCAAAAAATTAATTTTTAATAAAAAATAAAACAAATATTTAACAAAATAGTTGAATTTTTAATCAAAGATACAAATTTTCAACAACAAGAAAATAATACTTTTTACGAATTTGTTCAACTATCAACCAAGTTAACAAAATAGTTGTATTTTCAATAGAATAGTTCAATTTGAAAATTAATTTTTAACTAAAAAGAACGAATCTTCAAAAAACTTTGCTACAAAAAAATGCGAATTTTGAACAAAATCCATGATTTTTAAACTGAAAAAGATCAATTTTCAACTAAAATAATTGACTTTTTACCTTAAAAAAATCGACTCCAACCAGAAATGGAGTAGTTTTATTTTCAGTTCAAAAAATTAATTTTTAATAAAAAATAGAACGAATTTTAAACAGAATAGCTAAATTTTTAATCGAAGAGACAAATTTTCAACAACAAAAAAATGTTTACGAATTTGTTCAACTATCAACCAAGTAGTGGAATTTTTGATCATTTAAACAAAATATTTGCAATTCGAATAAAATAATTCAATTTTAATATTAATTTTTAATCCAAAGACACGAATCTTCATGAAATTTTTCTACAAAAAAAGACGTATTTTGATCAAAATATATGATTTTTTAACTAAAAAAGATGAATTTTCCACCAAAATCGTCGAATTTTTAACTCAAAAAGATCGACTTCAACTGTGCTAACATAGGATAGATGTATTCTCGGTCATATGTTAGCACATGAAACGCATCTACGCGTTGGCGTTTGCGTTCGAGCATGCATGGACCCTCAGGGAGCGTTCAAAAACGACTTCCCGGTTTTTAGAACCCTTTTTCCGAATTTCCAACCCTTTCGTAAAATGATTTGGTGAGTAGTGTCCATCTTTGACATTTTTATAGAAAATTGAGCTTTTTGACTTCAAAATACAACAAATAATTCAGTTAAAAATACATACGCGTAGATGCGGTCCATGTGCTAACACAGGACAATCCTATGTTGGCACAGCGGACCGCATCTACGCGTTTACGTGCGAACCTTCATGAACCTTGAGGAGGTTTTTACCCTACAGGACAGAGAAGATGCTCAAAAGTTTCTTGACTCAATACTCGAATGGTTGGTCGACATTTTGTCGAAGTTTTCGTTTCTTCGATTTATCATACAAAATGGCTATTGGAACGTGACTGCCGTTCGCAGATATGGATCGCGCCCAGCAGGCCAGGGTTTCAAAGAGCGAGCGAGGGTGGAGAATGTGCGGTCGGAGGACGGGGTTGGTGTTACTATGGCAACAACGATCCCTCAGTAGCCGAACCCTCCCTCCCTCCCTCCCTCCTACACCCTTCATTCAACTCTACCACCACTGTAATCACCTCCAACTCGAAGACAGCCACTACGCAATTTTCGCGAGTGGATCCTCGCCCTCGCCTCGTTTCTATGAACGTGATACCGATTTTATCGTTATACGATCAAACTTTTATTTCCCATCAAAACTTGCTTTCTTTTCCTATTCAATCGTCTTCAAAATCAAATGAATTAATCTTAAGAACGGAAAATTCGTTGTCGCTGTTGAACTTTAATTAGAAAGACGATATTTGAATTTTAGAAAATACAGGCGAACCTGGATTTAGCGCCGGTTTTGAGGCTGACTTTGACGTTAAATCCAGAGACTGGAAACTATTTTATCTCCCTCCCGTTTTGTCACGCCTGAGTGCACACCGCAAACGCCTCTCACGTATCCCCACGGCGCGGCGTCAATTCTCGGAAGAGCAAAATCCAGGGGACCTGAATCCAGGTTTCACTGTAGTAGGAAATCAAAGACTTAAATATCCATTTAGAATATTTAAAACAAAATTTGGATGATGTTGAAATGAATTTACGAAATTCATTATCTAATAATATATATATACTAACATTTTAGAAAATCAATTGAATAAATAATAATAAACATGAACATTGAGATACAATTATTTCTGATTATAAAGATCCTTGGATTATATTTTTGTGTAAAATTTCTTTTTTCATAGGTATAGTTAAAATTGTATTATTTGGTCTTGGCTGAATATTAACTTTTTTAATGGAAAATTTATTCTTTTTTTTTTTGGTGAAAACTTATATTTTTAAGTTGACAATTCATTTTTTTGTTGAAAAATTGATCTCTGTGATTAAAAATGAATGTTTTCGGTTGAAAATTACCCCTTTTGGTTTTGAATTAATTTTTTCTAATTCAAAAATTAATTTTTTTTTAGTTAAAAAGTTAACTATTTTCTCTACAGTGAAATCTTATCTTGTTATGATTAAAAATTAATTTATTCAATCAAAAATTAGACAATATTATTAAAAATGAATCTTTTTTGTTGAAAAATAAACTATTTTATTGAAAATTCGTTTATTTTGTTGAAAATTCATTTATCTTTTTAAATTTGTCTTTTTTGGTAGCGCATTGATCTTCTGGTTGAAAATGAATAGTTTTGGTTGAGAAATAAACTATTTGGTTGAAAATTCATTTTTTTCTTCAATAAAAATTCATTTATTCAATTAAAAATTTGACAACGTTCTTCAAAATGAATTTTTTTGGTTCAAAAATAAATTATTTTGTTGAAAATAAATTTTTTTAATCGAAAATTTAAGAATTTTATTTTTTGGTGGAAACTTATCTTTTCAAGTTTAAAATTCATTTATATTATTAAAAAGTGAACAATTTGTTTCAAAATAAATCTTTATAGTTGCAAAATAAACTATTTTGTTGAAAATTAATTTTTTTTCTGGTTGAAAATTCCTTTTTTTAATAGAAAATTTAACTATTTGCTATTTTCTATAGTCACTTTATGGTTGGAAATTCATTTATTTCATTAAAAATTCGACAATGTTCTTAAAAATTATTTTTGTTGTTGTTCAAAAATAAACTATTTTGTTAAAAATTCGTTTATTTTGTGGAAAATTAATTTTTTTCTTATTCGAAAAGTAATTATTTTTTTTATCGAAAATTTAACTATTTTCTTTACTGCGGAATCTTACATTGTTATGGTTGAAAATTCATTCAGTTAATTAAAAATTCGACAATGTTCTTAAAAATGAATTTTTGTTTGTTAAAAAATAAACTATTTTGTTGAAAATTCGTCTATTTTGTGGAAAATTAATTTTTTTCTTATTTGAAAAGTAATTATTTTTTGTATCGAAAAGTTAACTATTTTCTTTACAGCGGAATCTTACATTGTTATGGTTGAAAATTCATTCAGTTAATTAAAAATTCGACAATTTTCTTCAAAATAAATCTTTTCAGTTAAAATATGAACTATTTTCTTGAAAATTCGTTCATTTTGTTGAAAATTAATTTATTTTTATGACAATTTGTCTTTTATGGTAGCGCATTGATCTTCTTGGTTCAAAATGAATAGTTTTGGTTGAGAAATAAACTATATTGTTGAAAATTAATTTTTTCCTTTGGTAAAAATTCATTTATTCAATTGCAAATTCCACAATGTTCTTCAAAATAATTCTTTGTTTTGTTTGAAAATAAACTATTTTGTTGAAAATTAATTTTTTCTTGGTTGAAAATTCATTATTTCTTGGTTGAAAATTCATTTTTTTAATCGAAAATTTAAGTATTTCATTTTTGGTGAAAACTTATCTTTTCAAGTTAAAAATTCATTTATTTGATTAAAAATGAGACAATTTGTTCAAAAATAAATCTTTTTGGTTGAAAAATAAACTATTTTGTTGAAAATTGAGTTTTTCTTGGTTGAAAATTAATTTTTTTCAATCGAAAATTTAAGTATTTTATTTTTGGTGAAAACTTATCTTTTCTAGTTGAAAATTCATTTATTTGATTAAAAATTAGACAATTTGTTCGAAAATGAATCTTTTTGGTTAAAAAGTAAACTATTTTGTTGAAAATTAATTTTTTCTTGGTTGAAAATTCATTTTTTTAATCGAAAATTTAGGTATTTCATTTTTGGTGAAAACTTATCTTTTCAAGTTGAAAATTCATTTATTTGATTAAAAGTGAGACAATTTGTTCGAAAATGAATCTTTTTGGTTGAAAAATAAACTATTTTGTTGAAAATTGATTTTTTCTTGGTTGAAAATTAATTTTTTCAATCGAAAATTTAAGTATTTCATTTTTCGTGAACTTTGTAAAAAAATAATTTGGTTATTGACGATTCATAATTATAAATGAAAATAGAACTATTTGCTTTTAAATAAACTTTTTTGTCCAAAATTCTATTGTTTTGTAGAAAATTCATCTTTTTGGTTTAAAAATTCAACAATTTGGTAGAAAATTAAAGTTTTTGTTATAAATTCATATTTTTGGGTTGAAAATACATTTCTTTCTTTTTGTTGGAAATTATATATTTTTTTTAATTTGAAAATGAAAATATTTCACGTTTGGTTGAAACTTTATCCTTTATATTGGATAAGTTTGAAATTCGTGTTTTGATAGAAGATTCATCTTTTTGGTTGAAAATGTAACAGTTTTGTTGAAAATTGTTTTTTTCTTTGTTTTAAAGTTATTTTTGTTATCAGAGCTTTTATCTGAAAATTTAACTATTTCATTTTTGTTTAAAATTTCATCCTGCATATTGTTAAGACCATGGACAATTTCCATCTTTAAAAATTCATATATTTCGTTGAAAAGTCTTTTTGGGTAGGAAATTAATCTTGTTTGTTGAAAATTCAACTTTTTGTTTGAAATTAAATTGTTTTGTAGAAAATTCATATAGTTTGTTAAAAATATAATTAATTTTGAAAAATTAAACTATTTTATCAAAGACATTGTTTTTGGTCTATATTGTTAAATATTCATCCGTTTGGATTGAAAATTCATCTCTCATGGTAGAAAAGTCATTCTTCTTGGCTTGAAAGTTATTTTTCTTTGTTGAAAGTCATTCCTTTTTTTTTTTTGAAAATTCAACTATTTTGTTGAAAATGCAATATATTTCGGTTTGAAATCATAGAAATTCCAAGTGTTCCATATTGAATTTAATATGTTCTTTACATCAATTTTATTTAAAATAATTTATAAACGTAAAATCCGTCTCTAGCCAACGGCTACATTACTTTCGGTTACTTTTCCGTTCATCTTTTTTAACAAAAAAAAAAAAAAACGAAAAAAAATTTTAGATTTTGTTAAAGATACAGAGTCAAGTATATGTTCAATTAAAAATACTGATGATCGTGATTTGTTGAAACATGGAATGATTAATACATCACATACATTTTTACAGAATAATAAAATTATGTTGATAGAGTCTTAGCATAAAATATTGAAAAAACACGACATTTATCAATTCCAATAAACAATTATTAATTACCCATTCAGATAAAAGTAACATTACTGTTGTTCTAAACCAGGAATGATATGTTAAAAAAATGCAAGAATTATTATATGATACATATGAAACATAAGAACATATGAAATAAATGAAAACCCGGAGAAAAAATTAAAACATAAAACATTTATACTATTAAATTCTAATGCCAAATTAATGGCTATTTAGGTGGAGATATATTACCTAAAGATAGTTCATGATACATTCCTAGAATTTATGCTTTATCGACATATAAAATGGCTTATATTTTTAATAACATTCTTGAAAAAGCTCTAATAGTACCAAAATCTGAAGTAAAAAGTCCTTTTGGATTTGAAAATATAATAATTGAGAAAATAATTCCACCTGATCTTATCATGGCTACTCTAGATATGTCTTCTTTATTTGCTAACGTTCCAATTGATTTAGTAATTAATAGTATTTTAGGTAGATAAATTAACGTAAAAAACAACACAGATTCACCTCTTGATGAATTTGAAGAAGGAATAAAATTCTTAATGAAAAAAACATTACTTAAGTTTAATAACAGTTTTTATAGACAAATATTTGGAACACCTATGGGTTCTCCCATTTCGACAGTCCTAGCTGATTTAGTTATGCAAGATTAAGAATCCAATGTCATAAAAAGTTTAGATTTTCCTTGACACACATATTTTAGATATGAACACGATACTTTTATTATTTTACCGAAAGATAAACTACATTATGTTATGAATCGAAATAATTCCTTTTTTAAATGTTAAAGTTATTGATATGATGACAGTAAAGATACTTATTCTGGTAGATATTTAAATTTTTCCTCTAACCATCCAATATAACACAAAATTTTTATAGTTAAAAATCTTATCGATACAGCTCTTAAACTATCACATGAATCATTCCACAAGTCAAATATTGAATTTATCAAAAACACTTTTTATTTAAATAATCATCCAATATAATTTATGCAAACACATATTAATTATAAAATTGAAACAATTAAAGATTCTTTATCAAAACCGATATAAATATAGTTAGGAATTTAATTTTTAAACCAACAGTGTCTATTTCTTATCATGGAAAGTTATCTTTTGGAATTAAAAGGATTTTAAATACATAATCATATATAATATGATCTTGGATTCTTTAATTTGAAAAATAATTAAAATTTTAATTTTTCAACTAATTAAATAAAAAGAATATAAAATTAATATTTGAAATTTGAAAATTTTAACTAATTTTACTATGTTTTTTTGTAATCTTATCCAACTTTTAATTTAACAAAAAGAAATTTAACCAAATTTCTCTATTTTTTAAATTTACAACAATAGATAACTTACATTTCGAATATTTGATCTTCTAAATTATTAATATTTTTTCAAAAGAAGAAATATTTCTGAATTATAATAAACAATTTTTTTACATTGTTTGTTGCGAATTCATCTATTTTTTTATTTAAAGAATCAACTACTTGGTTGAAAGGTCAACTCTTTTGTTAAGAATCAATTCTTTTTATTGAAGATTCATCATTTTAATTTAAAACTCATCTCTGGTTGAAAATGTTACTACTATGTTGAATATCAATTTATTTATCTAGTTTTTTTGAAAATTCAACTATTGGTTTGAAAATTTATGTACTCTGCGGAAAATTCATTTTTTTGTGGAAAATTAATTTTTATGGTTGCAAATTCATCTTTTTGGCATCGAATTCAACTGTTCCAGTTGAAGATTTATAATTTTGGTTGAAAACTAATTTCTTTCGTTAAAAATTTAACAGTTTCATTTTTAGTTGAAAATTGATCTTTTCTAGTTTAAAATGCAAAAATTTGGATGAAAATTTGTATTTTTCAATCGAAAATTCAACTATTTTGTTGAAAATTCACGTATTTTTTTAAAAGATCGATTTTTTTTTTAGAAAATTATCTTTTTTTTTAAAGTTACCCTTCTTGTTTAAAAATTCTTCTTTTCGGTTAGAAATTCAAGCATTCCAGTTGAATATTTACCATTCTAGTTGAAAATTCATCATTTAAGTTAGAACTGAAATTAGTTGGTTGAAAGTTAAACTCTTTTGTTAAAAATTATTTTTGTTTTGGTTGAAGATTCATCGTTTTAATTAAAAATTAATTTCTTTGGTTGCAAAATGAGTCGTTTCATTGAAAAACTGTTTTTTCTTTGGATGTTTTTTGGTTGAAAATTATTATTTTTAAACTGAAAATGTAACTATTATTCCAGTTAAATATTACATAATTTCAGTTAAAGATTCATCTCTTTGGTTGAAAATTCATTTTTTGGCGAAGATTTTCATTATTCAATTTTTGGTTGAAAAATTACCTTTTTTAGTTGAAAATTCGTCTTTTTTAGTATAAATTAATTTTCTTAGTTGAAAAGTAATCTTTTTAATCAAAAATTCGATTATTCTAGTTGAAGATTCATCATTTCAGTTAAAATTTCACCATTCTGGTTTAAAATTCAACTATTCCAGTTAAATATTTACATTTTTATTTGAAAATTCATCACTTTGTTTGAAAATGTAACTGTTAAAAAAAATTTGTTTTCAAGTAATTTTTTTACTGAAAATTTAACTTATTTCAATTGAAATTTAATTATTTACATTTTGGTTGACAATTTATCATTTTTAGTTGAAAACTCTTATTTTTGTTCTAGAATTAATTTTAAACTAAAAATGTTACTATCATATTCTTGGTTAACAATTATTATTTTTTTTTTAGTTCAAAATTCAACTATTTGGTTAAAAATTTGTCTTCTTTAATTAAAAATTCAACTAATTCGTTAAAAATTCATGCATTCTGTTAAAAAATTTACCTTCTTGGTTTAAATTTTAACTATGCCAGTTGAAAATTCATGATTTCATTTGAAAATTGATCACTTTGGTTGAAAATTGAACTAATTTGTGGAAAATCGATTTTTTTGTTGTTGAAAATTAACGTTTTCAACTGAATGTTTAACTATTCAATTTTTTGTAAAAAGTTATATTTTTTAGTAGAAAATTTAAGTCTTTTTTTAAAATTCATTTATTCGAAATTTGAATATTCCATTTTTGGTTAAATATTGATCTTTTTTAGTTGAAAGTTCACATAATTTGTAGAAACATCGTCTTTTTCGGTAGGAACTTCAACAATTTTATTCAGAAGTTTTTTTTTTCAAAATTCAACTGTTTCAGTGAAAATTCGTCTTTTTGGTTGAAAATTGATTTTTTTTTTACTGAAAATTTAATTGTTTCATTTTTGGTTGACAATTTTTTTTTTACTTGAAAATTCAACTATTTAGTTGAAACTTCGTGTATTTTGTTAAAAATTTATCTTTTTTTGTTAGAATCTTCTTGCTTGAAAATTTAACTTTTTAATTGTTGAAAATTCAATAATTTGGTTGCACATTTACGTATTTTGTTAAAAATTGATCTTCCTTCAGGAAAATTAATATTTTTAGTTGAAGAGTCAACTAATTGTTATTTTTTCAACTGAAAATCAACTAAAAATTAATCTATTTTCTTGAAAATTAAACAACTTTTTAAAGAAGTATCCCTTTTGTTCGAAAAGATAACTGTTTTTTCGAAAATTCATTTTTTTGGTTGAAGATTCAACTATGTCGTTGAAATTTTATCTTTTTAGTTGAAAGTTTAACAATTTTGTTGAAAATTCGTTCTTTTGTTTGGTTGAAAATTAACGTATTTACCTGATAATTTAACTGCTCCTTTTTAAATAATAATTTATCTTTCTTAGTTGAAAATTCGACTCTTTGGTTAAAAATTGAACTACTTTGTTAAGAATTCATTTTTCTGATTGAAGATTCTTGATTCTTGTTGAAAATTGTCTGGTTGAAAATTTAACTATTTTGTTGAAAATTCGTGTTTTGGTTAAAAATTAATTAATTGACCTGAACATTTTTGGTGAAAATCTGTATTCATCGGTTAAAAATTAATTCAATTTCTTGAAAATTAATTATCTGACTGAAAATTTAAATATTTTATTTTTGGTTAAAAGTTGATCTTCTTTTGTTAAAAGTTCACGTATTTTGTTGAAGCATCGTCTACTTCGGTAGACAATTAATCTCTTTAGTTGAAATTTCATTTTTCTTTGAATTCAACTTTTTGGTGAAAAATGGTCTTTTCGGTTAAAAATCAATTTTCTCATAACTGAAAATTGTTTCATTTTTAGTGAAAATCGGTTTTTATAAGTTAAAAAGAATTTTATTGTTTTAAAAATTGTTTTCTTTGTAGAAAATTAAACTATTTTCCCTCGGGAAAAAAACGTTATTGACCCAGTGAACGTAGTTCCAAATTTTAATCATCCTAAAGAACATCATAATATTTCATAATATCCTGTATGCATATAATTGTTCCAAAACTCGAAAATTATCATCAGTTTCTGAAAATATTTCTCTTGTTTAAGCCCGAGTTGCCATGTTAATTAAAAGAATTAGATGCAAATTTCAATCATCCTTAAGCATATCATTATTTCATATTACCCTGTATGAATGTTATTGTTTCGAATATTTATTTTTCTCAAACCTGAGTTGAACTATTATTCAAAATATTAACAAATGATGTAAATGATCGAGATTCAGAAACAATTCAACCAGATAGCGTTTCTTGACGATGCAATTTGTTAGAAGAAAAGCCCACTATTCAGCATTATAAATTAGACTCACCATAATAATGAAGTTAGGTTTCGTATGCTATGTGTTACTATAGCTTGGTTATTGAAGAATCCTTTTTATTTTAACTAGATTCAGTTCAACTATAGCTAAATGGTGGTTTTAAAGCAACAAATTGTTCAGTGTGGTGAATGAGGTTTTTATATTTTTTTGTTTTGTTTTTTGTTTTAGTTATTTTTTATTCATAAGTTTTCTGATGGTCATTCACTTTACATTGTACAGTATACATTAGGAAAAAACATATTGCACTTACCGAGCATCAAATTCTTATGAGACGCTGCAAGTAGTTATTGGTTCAACTGATTAATAATCAATCCCTTAATCAGGTCATCTCTGGCAGAGATGCCTGAACATGTACGAACACTTAAGATTTTGTCAGATCAGATGATGCAGAAGATAGTTTAGGAGAATATTCCACAGTACAAACAAAATCATTGTAATCGTATACAAGGAATCAACTGTGTTGCCTCGTTCAGATATCTATTTTGGCAAGAAAAAGTAGTTTCGATAATTAGGAATATACGGTTGCCTTAAAAAAAGCATAGTTGACCTAACAAAATTAGATCCAAATTTCAATCATCCTATTCATATTACTTAAAATATTGACAAATGATGTAAATGATCGAGAATCGGAAACAAATCAACCACATAGCTTTTTTTGTCGATGCAATTTGTTAGAAGAAAAGCACCCTATTCCAACTAGATTCAGTTTAACTATAGCTAGTCGGTTTGAAGCAACAAATTGTTCAGAGTGAGGAATGAGTTTTTTTATTTTCTATTTTCTTATTTATTATTCATGAGTTTTCTGAGTGGCATTCACTTTAGATTGTACGGTATACATTAAGAAAAAACATATTACACTTACCGAGCTTCAAGTACTTATAAGACCATACAAGTAGTTATTGGTCTGATTACTATGCAATCCCTTTATCGAGTCATTTCTGGCAAAGATGCCTAGACATGTATGAACACTAAAGATTCTATCAGATCAGATGATGCGCATGATAGTCTTGGATTATCGTCAACAAAAATCAATCAAACAAAATCATTGTACCAGTATACAAAGAACCAACTATGTTGCCTAGTTCATATATCTACTTTAGCAAGACAAAGTAGTTTCGATAATTAGGAATATACGGTTGGCTTAGAAGAAAAAGCATACTTGACCTAGCAGAATTAGATCCTAATTTTATTCATCCTATTACTATTACTTAAAATATTGACAAATGATGTACATGATCCAGATTCGGAAACAAATCAACCACATAGCGTTTCTTGAAGATGCAACTTGTTAGAAGAAAAGCACCCTGTTCATCACCATAAACCAGAGTTGCCATAATAATGAAACAGGGTTTCGTTTGCTAGGTCTTACTAGCTTGGTATAGTTGAATCAACGATATGCCTCTAACTTTATGATTAAGTAATCCTTGTCATTTTAACTAGATTCAGTTTAACTATAGCTAAATGGTGGTTTTGAAGCAACAAACTGTTCAATTTAGAGAATGATTTTTTTTATTATTAATTATTTATTGATAATTTTTCTGAGTGGTATTCACTTTACATTGTACAGTACACATTGTGAAAAAACATATTATACTATTGATCATTATAAATCAGAGTTGCCATAATGATGAAACAGTGGGAAACTATGGGACAGCGATCCAGATTATTAGAACTACAATCTATAGATATGAAGAAATAGATATTACAGTATAATATCTTGGATTATAAAACTTTATAATCTGAGATAATAAAATCTATAATCCAAGATTTTAAAATCTAATATCCGTATTAGAATCCTGGTCCATTAGATAACCTCAAATGTATATAATAATTTATGCAAACGTATTTATAAACCTGTACAAAATTTTGATAGACGAGTTCGAAAGTAGAACTGGAAACACATTTCAATTTTTTATAGACACAATAAGCAGGAAAGGGGCTATCATAAGACTACAAAAACGAAAGTGAAGGAGGCTAAGTTACTGTACTTGTACAAGTGGCATTGATGTGTAATGAAGTGAAATATAAACTTACCCATTTTCTAAATCTAAATTACATTTGATTCAGGACCTATATTAATTTTCTAACTTAATTATCATATGTTTCAATGAAAACGCATGCATATGACAAGCGCCACGAGTGTACCATCTGAGACTACACAGACGCCTGGACATTTTAAAATCTTAGATGTTACAATTTAATGCCTGAAGATGATAAGAATTTAATATCTAGAGATTATATGTGTCAACATCTTCATATATTAGAATGATATTATATATTATACACGCTAATATACTTTTATATACTGTGCATCATTCTTTTACTCTATTATCCAGTTCGTATAATACATTTTTCTCAGTGTAGGTGCTACTGGCTTGGTATAGATGAATCAACAACACGCCTATAACATTATCATCAAGGAATCCTTGTCCAACTAGATTCAGTTTAACCACAGTTAAATGGTGGTTTTGAAGCAAAAAATTGTTCACTGTAGGAAATTATTATTCATGAATTTTCTGAATCGCCTTTGCGCTACAGTGTATATCGCATACATTGAGAGAAGAAACATGTAACACTTACCGAGCATCAAACTCTTATACGAACATGCAAGTACTTGTTGGTTTAATTAATTATTATTCAATCCCTTTATCGGGTCTACACTGACAAAGATGCCTAGACGTGTGAAGACTGAAGATTCTATCAGATCCGATGATGGGGATAGTCTTGGAAGATAGTCCATATAGCGTAATATCGACGAGAAATTAACATAATATCTCTGCTGCTTCTTTCGTATTCAAAACGCGGCCACCAAGGTTCGGATAATGGTACTCCTGATCCGTGTTTATATTAATGCTAGGTTAGACGAGACGAGCTCTAAGATCATAATGAGGCTTCGATCGAATTAGGAGGCAGGGTGACTTTGGTAGCGGAATCTCAAAAATTCTGCGGCGGCAAATTACAATGCAGAGGGGGATCAAGAGAGGTGACTGTAGGAGACAGCGGCGAGTTTTTTGTCTTTTTCTGTCGAACGCCACCTTATAATTTATTTCCCACTGAGAGAGACATAGTTCCGAGAACAGTTGAATACTCGAGTAGGGCGCCACTTTTTTAAAAATTTAATCGACAAGTAAACATTCGAATTGAAGAGAGTAAACATTGGGGTATCAAAAAGTTGCATATCAATCTGATTATCAACTGCAGATCAAAGTTATCCACTTTTGCGGATCCACAATTAATTTGTACACAACTTTATTCATTGTGGAGTTGATCTAATTTTTTACTGCAAACATTAGGTGAATCATGACCGAGACAATTTTTCTATACAAAGAATTTTTTAGAAAATTTTGAATTTCTATCAATCTCTATAGCTGACATTGATTTATTTCCCTCTGAAAGTGTTTCTTCAGATTTACCTTGTTCCGACTCTCAATGTGGAACATTTACAACATCCTGGAACTAACAGGAAGTGATTTCGAGAATGTTGGATTTTCAACTAAGAAAGATTGATTTTTAACCAAATAGTTGAATTTTTAACCAAAAAATATAAATTTTTAACCAGAAAGACACATTTTTAACTAAAATGATGAATCATCATTAAAAAAATTAGTTTTTAACAAAACAGTTCAATTTTCAACTAGTTCTTTAAATTTGTAAGCAAAGAGATACATTTTTAGCCAAGAATATCAACTGTTTACCAGAAATATGAAGTTTGAATCAAATAAATTAATTTTTAACAAAATTGTTAAATGTTCAAGCAAGGAGATGCATTTTTAACTAAAATATTGAATCTTCAAGCGAAAAGAATTACCAAAGAAGATTTTCAATTTTTATTTAAATACAGTTAAGTTCTAACAGAAAGTCAAATTTTTGACAAAAAGGTCGAATCCTGAACCAATATATATAAATTTTCAACCATACAGTTGCATTTTTAATAAAAAAAAATGAAATTTCTAACAAAAAAATGAATTTTTGAACCAAACAGAGGATTTTTCAACAAAAGATTTTAATTTTAAACCAAGGAGATTAATTTTCTACCAAAAAGATGAATTTTCAACCACGTACATGAATTTTTAATTAAAAAATTTAACTTTTTAAACAGAAATGAAAAATTTAAATTCTCAGTTACAAATAATAATTTTTAATCAAAACCAAACGTTTTCAAATTCAACGTGAAACGCTTCAAGTTCATAACATTTCAATTAAACATATTGTGTTTTCAACAAAATGATCAATTTTTAACCAAACATAGAATA
Organism: Andricus grossulariae; assembly: GCA_011634705.1. Classification (NCBI taxonomy): domain Eukaryota; kingdom Metazoa; phylum Arthropoda; class Insecta; order Hymenoptera; family Cynipidae; genus Andricus; species Andricus grossulariae. The sequence goes on along the minus strand of JAABKJ010003483.1, from coordinate 8,200 downwards.
TTTGAATTTTCAGTTATAAAAATTATAAGTTTGAACCAAATAGATTAATTTTTGACTGAAAGAGATCAATTTTCAATTAATAAGGAATATATGAATTTTCAGTTGAAAGAAAATTATTTTCAACAAAAACAAAATTTGAACAATAAGTTGATTATTTCCAACTATAGAAAGATAAATTTTCAAGAAAAAGATTCATTTTCTACCTAGAAAATTAATTTTCACACCAATTGTTGCATTTTCAATCAAAAAGATGAATTTTCATGTAAGAAAACTAATTTTCAAGCAAAAAGATTAATTTTCATCTAACAAAATTAATTTTCAGTCAACAAGATAAATTTTTAACCAAAAAAATAAATTTTCAAC
>JAABKJ010003482.1:0-25925 GCA_011634705.1 Andricus grossulariae | reverse complement strand
CATTTTTCAATAATTATTTATTTAAATTACAAGAATTGTTTTTAATTCCAATTTTGAATTACGCGCCAACTGCGGCCAATCAGTGCGCGGCCTGAACGCAAACGCAGTAGCAAAAGGCGCCCACATTGGCATCACTGCAAAGACCATTGATGACTCAAGAAATTATGACAAACGTCAGCATTGATGACCGACTACGCTGACAGCCTGACAGACAGACGTGAGACAAACAAATAACAAAGAGAACTACATTTTTGTGAATGAATATTTTTTTATTACAGAAAATGGACTTACATAGTACCGTTTTTATCTTTCAACCATAGTAAATAAATGAGTGACAAGTGCATCGGCGACGTAATGATCAGAATATGCGTTCACATATATAATATACAAAAATAATTGTTCTAACAAGGAAATTATTATGTTTATTGTAGAATGCAAAAATGTTAGGCTCAAAGAAATACAAACAGCTCATTATTGAAACTCTATTTGCTATTTTTGGCTTATTGGTGTTTTGCGAGTTCCTTATTTATTATGTGGTCCTCTTTCAGGTTAGTGATCGTATTTTTAGAATTTATCAATTAAAATTTGTTAGATTTAGTTCTCGAACAGGAAAACAATATTGAATCGGTTATATTGAATCGGTTTCCCTCTTTTTGAATGAGACCGATTCTTTGAGGTTAGGATGCTTTATTTCACATGATTTTTAAAATTTATAAATTGTTGAAAGATTAAAAGAAATCATACACAAGGCTACTAGATTCCTTTTGATATTGTAGTTCCAGAGGATGTAAAGGATTTTGCGGCCTATAATTTTGTCAAAAAAATAGTAACGAGCAAAATTCTGTTAGAAACCAATTGCAGGAGCAATATAGAATTCCTGTGACAGATGACATACGCTTTATTCAAATGAGTTCGAAACCCATTTGAATAGATTTTTGTTTCCTGGGCTTCATGTGCGCGCTTATTGAATATTTCCATATTTTAAGTACTAAGATGTATTGAATTGGAAAGGATTAAATTATCCGAAAATACTAATTTTTAATTAATTAAGCACGTTTCTTATCAGTTCTAATACTTGAAACATGGCAAAATACATTAAACTTTTCAAAATTTCTTAAATTGCTTTTTGCAATCTTCTGATAACACATGAAATCCTATACATTTCTGTGCAACTCCATAAATCTCATAAGGAACGTCCATTAATTACGTGAGGATGATTTTGAAAATTTTAGACCCCCCCCCCCCTATTGTAAGTATTCGTAAGATTGTTGCCCCCTCCCTTCTTACGCAAAATTGGAATTTTAAGATTTTTCAAACGATTCCACAGGATTACGAGAGGTTTCGCAGATTTCAAATGATTTAAAAATATTTCAAGAGTTTCAGAGAGAATCTCAATTTTTTCAAAGGATTTTACCAGATTTTAACGGACTTCAGGGACTTTTAGGGATTTTTAGGAATTAAGAATGTTTTCCGGAGATTACACAGGATTTTAAGGGATATGAAGAGATTACGAAGTATTTCAAAAGAATTTACAGGGTTTAAACAAATTTTAAAGGATTTCATTTCTTTTCACAAATTTTGAAGAATCTTGATGGATTTTTATGGGATTTCGAAGATTTGAAAGAATTTCAAATGATTTTAAGGGATTCCAATAGTTTTTAGGAGATATTTAGAGGTTTTGACGATTTCACGAGATTTTAAAAGATTTTAAGAGATTTAAGAAGATTCCAAAGGATTACGAGAGATTTTTAAGATCTGAAATGATTTAAAAATATTTCAGGAGTTTGAAGAAATTACCTAGTACAATTTCAGAGAGAATCTCAATTTTTCAAAGGAATTTTACAAGATTTTAAGGGATTTCAAGGACTTTTAGTGATTTTGAGGAATTAAGAACGATTTCCGGAGAATGCAAAAGATTGTAAGGAATTTCAAGGGATTATAAGAGATTACGAAATATTTCAAAAGGATTCACAGGATTTCAAAGAATTTCAAAAGATGCCAAAGTATTTTTACAAATTTTGAAGAATCTTGGCGGATTTTTATTTGATTTGAAAATGTTTCAAAGGATTTTATTAGATTTCAAGAAATATTAAAGGGATTCGACGATTTCACGGGATTTTAAAAGAACCCAAAAGATTACGAGAGGTTTCACAGATCTCAAATGATTTAAAAATATTTCTAGCGTTTGAAGAAACTATCTAGTACAATTTCACAGAGAATCTCTATTTTTAAAGGAATTTTACAAGATTTTAAGGGATTTCAGGGACTTTTAGTGATTTTGAGGAATTAAGAACGATTTCCGGAGAATACAAAAGATTGTAAGGAATTTCAAGGGATTATAAAAGATTACGAAATATTTTAAAAGGATTCACAGGATTTCAAAGAATTTCAAAAGATGCCAAAGTATTTTTACCAATTTTGAAGAATCTTGGCGGATTTTTATTTGATTTGAAAATGTTTCAAAGGATTTTATTAGATTTCAAGAGATATTAAAGGGATTCGACGATTTCGCGGGATTTTAAAAGATTTTAAAAGAACCCAAAAGATTACGAGAGGTTTCACAGATCTCAAATGATTTAAAAATATTTCAAGCCTTTGAAGAAATTACCTAGTACAATTTCACAGAGAATCTCTATTTTTAAAGGGATTTTACAAGATTTTAAGGGATTTCAAGGACTTTTAAGGATTTTAAGGAATTAAGAACAATTTCCGGAGATTACAAAGGATTTTAAGAGGTTTCGAAGTATTTCCAAAGAATTCACGGGATTTAAAAGGATTTTAAAGGATTACAAGAGATGCCGATGTATTTTCACGAATTTTGAAGAATATCAGGGGATTTTTACCGGATTTCGATGATTTAAAAGGATTTTAAAAGATTTCAAATGATTTAAATGGATTTTAAGAGGTTTCGATGATTGCATGGGATTTCAATGGAATTTAAGAGATTTCAAAAGATTCCAAACTATACACGGAAAAAAATTACAGAATATTTTATTTAAATTATGATACCCGATTCGATGTAATATAAAATATTACTTAATAAACATTTTTTAATAATAAATAAATAATGATATAATGTGTGTAATGGTATAAAAAGTAATTTCAACTGCCAAAAAAAAAGTTCCAATTAGCATATTTTACAAAAATAATTAGAAATAGGAAACTTGCGCTCTCTAAAATCCCCATAACATTTTTGGAAGTCCGTGTAATCCCATAAAATTCTTTAAAATCCCTTGAAATTATTTGAAATACCTCATAATTTGATAAGCCTGTTAAAATTACTTGAAATCCTTCGAGTTACATTGAAATATTCAAAAATATTTTACAATCCCTAGAAATCTTCTGAAATTCCTTAAAATGTTCAGCAATCACTTGAAATCCGATGAAAACCGTCGAAATTTTCAACAATAAGTTAATATCTTATGAAATCCCTTGAAATATTTTGGAATACTTCAGCATTCCTCAAAAACTATTAAAATAAATTGGGGTTTTCAGAAATCTCTTGGAATCCCTTCAATTTTTTTTAACCACTTAAAACTCAAGTCAAGAATAATAAATAAAAAATTTACTAAAGTTGATTTCACAATATTTTATTCCATTTATAAAAGATTCTGTATTAAAAATGCAGACTTCACACTCTTTTCCTTCTTCCTCTCATTTCCCCCGTTTTTTAGAGAATTCATGTCTTTCCTATGTTTTCAAGAAACTTCCCCTTTTATCTTTTTTTGCTTAAATGCAAACTGAATTAATACAACCCAATAATTACTTTTTGTTTAAAAATTCGACCATTTGGTAGAAAGTCATCTTTTTTTGGTTGAAAATTCATCTTTTTTGATTGAAAATTAACTTGTTTGTTGAAAATTCAACTATTTGGTTATAAGTTCAACTATTTTGTGAACAATTTGTCTCTTTTGCTTGAAAGTTCATTTATTTAGTTGTAAATGTAACGTTTGGATTAAAAATTAAGTTTTGTTGTTGAAAATTAAACTATTGCATAGAAAACGTAATATAGTTCGACTTAAAATATTGGGAATTTAAAGCGATTTGGTATTAACATTAGTTTCATTTTAAATAATTGATTCCCTCATTATTTTCCTATTTTCTTGAAAAATCATCCTATTTCACGTGTTTTGAGAGCCTTTTGGACTTTGAAGTCTGAAAATGTTACAAGATTAGATTTCTGGTCATTAAATAATAATGGTCAGGAAAAGTAAAAAATTGGCCAGGGAAAAGTCAGTGAATTTTAAAAATGAAGTTTTTTCTATCCCATTATTATAATAATATTTTCCTATAATCGCAGATCGTTATATCTTCAATTTTCTTATTATTATGACTAATTATATTTCATTATCAATTATTAGTGCGACTGGCCAATATTGGACCACCACAAAGTGGACCCAGACATTTTGCCCCCATCGCCCGAAGAACGACCCGTACGAGCGATGTTTCTGGCAGACCCACACTTACTAGGACCTCGAAAGGGTCACTGGTTTGATAAACTCAGAAGGTTCGATAAAATTCCTATAAGTTACTTTCCATGCGCATAAAATAAATAATAAACATCTATAACTTTATTAATTATTTATGAATGCAAGACTCGCTATATTTTTATTTTAAAAAAAAGTTTCAAAGCAAAATAAAAATTCAATGTCTGTACTTAGGGAATGGCAAATGTACAGAGCTTTCCAAACTGTGATGACAATCCATAGTCCAGATGTAGTTTTTATATTAGGTTGGTAGAATGTAAATAATAATTAACTTGCCATTTTTGTGGAATTACTCGTAAACTTAAAAGTGGTATTATTTTGAAGGAGATGTATTCGACGAGGGTCTCTGGTCAAGTTCAGCGGAATTTGATGCTTACATCAACAGGTTCAACTCAATTTTTGCTGTTCCCGAAAATACACATCTTTATGTTGTGGCTGGAAATCACGACATGGGTTTTCATTACGGTAATTTTTTATTTTTCATATATTTGTAAACTAAAGAACATTATCAGGGTGGCCACCCACCCGGGAGAACCAGGAGTAACTTGCGCTGGGAGAAAACAGAGAGAGAAATATTATTAATTAATTTTTTAAATTATTTTTTGATTTTTATTAATAAATAGTTTTTAGATTAATTTTTGAAGGTTTCGAATTTAAAATTTCAAAATATTGTACTTTCAAATTCAGATATTCAAAATGTCAGAACTATTCCGCTATTCAATGTTTCAAACATTCATATAAAAAGCTTTAATAGTCAGTTTTGAAATTAATAATTTTACATGTAAATATAAAGCAATTTCGAATCGAAAAGATTAAAATTGTACAATTTCAAACATTGGCATCATATTAAAGCAATCTCGTTTTGATTTATTTCTTTTTTAATATTAAATTTACAATGTAATATCTTAAAATTATCCGATTTTTAGTTGAAGATTCAAATAAATAAGTCATATTTGATTGAAAAATTTCAAGAATTAATAATAATTCTGAAGGAAGATTTGAAATAAAGAAAAATTTAATTGAGTTTAAAATCAAAAAGATAAAATTTAAACTATCTGAAATGGTAATTAAATAATGCTCGTAATTTTAAATGGTTACAATTTTAAAGTTCTGAATTTTCATGCTGAACGCTAAATTTGTACTTTTTCCTTTTCGTAGGTTTCAATTTTGCAATTAAAATTTAATTGCTTGAATTTTTCAAAGTATAATTCGCCAATTTAAAATGATTAATTCTCAAGCGATTTAAATTTACTTCAAATAATTGAAATTTCAAAGGGTTTGAGTATAAAAAAAACGTAAAAATTACGATTTATTTTGAAATTTGTTGTAAAAAAATTCAATTCGTTTTTTAATTTTAGTAAAATTTGTCTAACCCGCTTTAATGTTAAATTATAATTTGGTTATGTAATAATAATTTAAAATTCTAGAATTTCAGAAGCTTCGACTTTGAAAGATTCAATTTATTTTTCAATTTCAAATTGTCAAATTTTAATCGCTTTAAATTTAAAATTGTTTAAACTCAAAAGTTTTTAATCATTTAATTTTGAACTCTTTTGATTATAAATAATACAGTTTCAATTCCTCTGAATTTCAAATGATCCAATTTTTTTAATTCTGATCTAAAAATATTCCTTTTTCTAATTAAATTTTACAAAATCGTTCTATATATTTTTTTTTAAACTCAAACGCTTTCAATTCGAAATTATTAATTATTCTTACAAAAATGTTTAAAACATAATATTTAAAAATTGGTTGAATAATAAATTTTTTAATTGTTTATATGATTCAAAGTCCATAGATTTCTTGCTGTGGGGAGAAAGCCGGGAGACAAAAATTTTAAAAGTCGTGTCCACTCTGATTATGCTAATTTACTTCTAATCAATTTTCCATCCACAGTAATAACACCCTATTTGAATCAACGATTTATAAACGGAATGAAATCCCCTAGTGTTCGGAGAATCAGTATTAGAGGAAATCACTTTACACTTATAAACAGTATGGCTTTGGAAGGAGACGGTTGTTTCCTTTGTCGACCAACTGAAATCGCAGTAAATAAAATTTCTAGTAAGTAATAGGAGCTAAATTTCTAAACTTAGGAAGGCACACCATAAGAAATTATATTTCTTTCAGAGCATTTGAAATGTGCCAAGGGTATAGGAACCGATTGTGCGAAAAGCAATTCTATAAAACGATACAGCAGACCCATTATTTTACAGCATTTTCCAATGTACCGGGAATCCGATGTAATATGCAATGAGTTGGACGAGGCTCCTGCGGATATAAAAGATATCAAATTTCGAGAGAGATGGGAATGTTTATCAAAAGAAGCTTCTGAACAGGTCACATTGCAATTCGTTTTATTTAATAGAAACTTTAACTTTTATTCTGATGCAGTCTGAATTTTTGAAATTATTTTGCTACTGTTTCGAAAAAAATTACACTAAAGAAATTATTTGCTCACAGTTGTCGCTAATGCTATTATTTCTTTACTTTTCCTTAGAAAATATTTATGAATTTGTTCTCTAGTTGGCTTAAATAATATGTCCCTCACCTCAAAGAATCACAATATACCGGAAAAGTGTTTCAATGACTGATTAAGAGCCGTGCCTAAATTACGTAAAAATTTTTTCTGAAATTTTGAACCACCTACCCCCCCCCCCCTTGATGAATTCTCAAGAAAAAATGTAATAGTTGATATTTTAACCCAGAACAGATTTTTATTTTAAATCGAAAAAAGTTTAATTGAACCAAAAAATATGAATTTCAAACAAAATAGTTTAATCGTCAACAACAGTTGCATTTTTAACTATAAAAAGATGAAATTTCTACAAAACAGTTGAATTTTCAAACAAATAGTTACATTTTCATCCAAAAAGATCAATTTTCAACACACAAGATTAATTTTCTACCAAAAAAGATGAATTATCAATAAATTACATACATTTTTTACTAAATAGTTTGAACAATAAATGCGATATTAGCCAATTTTTATTTTATTATTTTATATTTTTTTAGATTCCAACATTTTTTAACTAGACAGGTGAGTTTTTAAACTAAAAAGATCAATTTTTAACCAAAAATTAGAGTACTCAAATTTTCATTGAAGAGAATTTTATTTTCAATAAAAAACGAATTTTCCAGAAAATAGTTGAATTTTTAACCTGAGAATATGAATTTTCTCCAAAAAAGTTAATCTTCAATCATTCAGTTGAATTTTTAATAAACTAGTTAAATTTTTAGTTAAGAAATTTATTTCTTTTTAAATTAAAAACAAGCGAATTTTAAACTAAAATTATGAATCTTCAACCAAGGAATAGAGTTTTCAAACTAAAAAGATGAATTTTCAACGAAAAATGTAGTAGTCAACATTTCAACAAAAAAGATTCTCATTAAAAAAAACAGTTTAATTTAACTAGCAAAAACGAATGTTTAATAAAATACTTGAATCCTCAACTAAAGCTGATTAATTTTCAACTAAACAGTTGCATTTTTAGCAAAAAATTGGGTTTTCTACCTGAGAGACGAATTTTCAACAGAATAAATAATTTCAACCAAATAGTTAAATTTCCTACCAAATTGTTGAATTCTCGAGCCAAAGTTTTTAGACAAAGAGATAAATCTTTAAAACAAAAAGTTCAACAAAATTATTCACTTTTAAGCCAAAAAAATATGAATCTGTAATAAAAAATTGTTAGATTTTCTTATTGCATTCTATTAATTCAGTTCGCATTTAAGTAGAAAAACGAGAAAAAAGAAGGGAATATGGAAATTTGGATAATTTATAGACTAAAGAATAGCATTTTAAATCAATATTTAAGTTTATTTTATTGCTTTTAAAATTAATACTCCGAGGTCTTGATACCACTATCTTGAAAAAATGTCACTATTTCTTAGGTTTCCCTTTAAAAGTATTTTCAAACTTTTTCACTTATTGACTAAAATAGCATATTTAACTGTCTCAAGTACATATAATTATATATACCGGAAAATAGTGACAAAGGCTGATGTAGAGAAAAATTAATTTAAAATATTATAAATTATTTATTTCTTAAGCTTCGGGTTGTACACTTTTTTCGACTTTTTGAAGAAAAATCTTCCAAATTCGACTATTAAAAAGTGAATCAATTCAGGTTTTTATCCCACTGTTTCAAAGTATAATTTCCAAAATAAAGCCTTAATTGCTGATATCTTATAAATTGAATATCGTTCAAAAATTGATTATATGTCAAATTGAAAGTTTTAAAATCAGCAATTTGATTTAATCACATTCAAGAGTATAAAATATCAAATTGGAAGCATTCCAATTTATAAAAGCTTGCAGTTTGCAAATTTTAAAATAAAGAATTTCCATATTTAACAATATTTGAATGTGAATGGCTTCAAGAATAAGAAATTCTAAATATAAGCATTCATCTTTTATTAATATAAACAATCTCAAAGGTTTTTGTTTTTAAAAATAGTTTTTGAAAATAGTTTAAATCAAAATCCCTTCCCAATAATTAATAAGAATTCAAAAAGAAAAGATTCGCTTGCCTCGGACTTACGCCACTATTTACACTTTTTGACACTTATATTAAACGATGCAACTATTTTGCTACTATTTTGAAAAAAATGACACTAATGGTACTTCTTTTTTTTTTAATTTCTCGCTAATGCAACTGTTTTTTCACTTTGGCTTTATACGTTTTTTCAAACTTCTTTTCTTATTGCGGCTTAAGTGATATATCCACTATTTCAAAAAACGCAAAAGATTTCAGATATTAAAGTTTTCAAACATTTGAAAATAATTTCAAGGAATTCATAACAAATGCAAAATAATTCATGGGATTTCAAAGTATTTCAAGCAGGGATTTTATAAGATTTTCGTGATTTTACATTTAATAGAATCTCCATAGACTTTAAAGATTTTAGAACTTTCTATGGATTTCGAAAGATCTGAAAGGTTTTACGGTATTTTACAAGATTCCATGAAATTTCAAAAGATTAAAAAAATTTCAAGGGATTTTAAAAGGGTATCAAAGGATTTTAAGGGATTTTAGGTTATTTTAAAGAATTTATAGGAAAAATTAAGGAGTTAATAAAATGGAATGAAATATTGAGGGATTTCTAGGGGATTTAACATTTTTAAGGAATTTAAAAATATATTAAATATGTTTAGATGTTGTATTCGATTTCAAAAGATTTCTAAGGATTTTACAAGATTCGGAGGAATTTCATTTTCTATTCTAATTCTAAGGAATTTTAAATGATTTTAGAAGATTTCGAGGATTTCAAGGAATTTTACAATATTTAAAGGATTCATAGGGCTTCAAAAGAAATTAAAAGATTCCATAAGATTGTAAGGAATTTCTATATATTTCAATGCCTAAAAAAAGTTGGAGTTTTCCAGGGATTTCAGAGAATTTTAACCGAATTCAAGAATTTCATCTACAAAATTTATCCATTTATTTTTTCTATCTAAAACATGATGTTTGATTTTTTTGGGATTACTAGGGATTTCACAGGATTTAAGGAATTTTATAAATCTATAGATCTTTCAAAGGGGTTTAAAGAGTTTCGGGTGTTTTAAAATATTCCAAAGAATTTAACGAGATTCAGTATCCAGGATATTAATGATATTTAAAAGATTTTAAGGAATTTCAACAGATTTCTAGAGAAATTTAGGGAATAAATGTAATGAAATGAAATTTTAAGGAATTTCAAAGAATTTTAAAGAGTTTAGGGTATTTTAAAATATTCCATTAAATTCAACGAGATTTTTAATGATTTTAAAGGATTTCAATGGATTTCAGAAAATATCAAATGTTTTTAAAAAGGTATGCGGGATATCAATGGCATTTAAAAGATTTCAAGGGATTCCAACGGATTTTAGAGTATTTTAAGAAATAAATTAAATTTCAAGGGACTTCCAGTGATTTTTATTATATATTTTTATTAATTTATTAATTAATTATATTTTTATTAATTATAAGGTTTAAAGGGAATTCAACGGATTTTATTTCAAGGAAGTTCTACCGATTACAAGGGATTAATAAATATTGACGAGTTTTCCAGGAATCTTACGCGATTTTATGAGAGATATGTACTGTATACTTTTCAAAAATAATTAACACCTCGCTTTAATATTTAACAAAATGTCATGTAACCTTTTTGCTACTATTTTTTAAATGTTATGCTACTATTTACACTATTTTGAATTACTCAAATGTTTTCGATTTTGCAAGAAGTTAAATTTATTTAAAAAATCTAGTTTTTATTTGCAAATAATATACGTAGATGTTCGTAGGATTTAAAAACACCTGAAAATTAAATTTAATTAAATATTTATACCAAAAGAAAGATATTTTTCAAGCTAAAAAGTCGAACATTTTAGAAAGCAATTGACTTTTAAACCAGAAAAGAAGAATTTTCAACAAGTAAGTTAATTTTTCATCAAGGGAGATGAATTTTCTACAATATAGTTGAATTTTCAACTTGAAAATATATTTTTTCAACCAAAAATGGAATCATTAAATTTCCAGTTCAGGAAACTAATTTTTGACAACAAAAAAACGAATGATCAATTAGCTGAATTTAATGAAAAATGACAAATCTCAAGCAAAATAGTTAATTTTTCAAGATATAAAAAATTGAATGTTTTAGAAAACAGTTGACATTTGAACCGGAAAATGAAAATTCCCAATAAGCAAGTTAATTTTCAATCAAGAAAAATGAATTTTCAGGCAAAAATAAAATCCTTTAATTTCAGTTTAAAACAACTAATTTTCAAGAAAGAAAAAAGAATTTTAACACAGTTTTATTCAACGAAAAAAAGAAAAATTTTTAACAAAATAGTTGAATCCTCAACTAAATAGATGAATTTTCAACAAACAAAATTAATTTTCTACCCAGACGAATTTTCAAAAAAATACTTGACTTTTAAAAAGGAAAAAAAGAATTTTCAACAATAAAGTTAATTTTTAATCAAGAAAGATGAATTTTCACGAAGTATTTAAATTTTCAACTAAAAAAAATAACATTTCAACTAGTTAAATTTAACTTAAAAAGACGAATTTTTTTACAAAATACATGAATTTTCTATCAAATAGTTGAATTTCCAACTTACAAAGGAAAATTTTCAATAAAAAAAATGGAATAACTACATTTTTAGATACAAAAATTAGTTTTACACACAAAAAAAACTATTTTCAACGAAATAGAGTAATTTTCAAACCAAAAGTTTAATTTTTCGCCAAATAGATTAATTTTTTACTACAGTATATAGTTTAATTTTAATCCAAAAATATGAATTTTGAACAAAAAAAATTAATTTTCCACCAAATAGTTGAAGTTTCTACCAAATAGTTGAATTTTTAAGTCGCGAAGACAAATTTTTTACAAAACAGTTAAATTTTTAACCCGAAAATATATAAATTTTTAACAAAAATGTTCATTAATGACAAAATAGTTGAATTTTCAACTGAAATGATGAATCTTCAACCAAAGAAAAATTCATTTTTACCATCTGAATACAAAAAAATCATCGACACATGTAATTGTTATTATTTCAACAAAAATATATTTTTATTTTTAATGAAAAACAGTTGAATTCAACCAAAATAGACGAATTTTTAACAAAATAGTTGAATCCTCAACCAAAACAGATAAATTTCTATAAACAAAGACGACTTTTAAAAACAATACATAGATTTTCAACCAGAAAAGTTGGTTTTTTAACCAAGAAGTTTATTTTTCTACAAGTTCTTGAAAATAGATATTAATTTTCAACCATAAATAGAATAGTTAATTTTTTGAATAAAAATTAATTTTCTACGAAATAGTTGCATTTTTAAATAAAAAAAGATAAATTTTCAACAATAAATGGAATAGTTAAATCTTCAATTAAATAAATTAATTTAATACCAAACAAAAAAAAGCTAATTTTTTTTAACAATATAGTTGAATTTGCAACTGAGGAAATGGATATGCTTCCAAAAAAGTTGAATTTTTTAACTGAAAAGACAAATTTTCAATAAAACAGTTGACAAATTTAAAAAGAATTAACTTCGAAAGACAAATGTTTGCATTTTCTCCCGGGAAATACCCCAAAAAATGCAACATATCAGTTTTATATAAAATTCATACTAAGGACGATAATTTGTATTCTAGATTAATTATTTATATTCTATAAGTCACAAGTTTCAAAGTATTTTTTAAATAATTTCAAAATGTTTAAACTATCGTTAATCGTAAAAAGTTTTTTTTCTGGACTTGGTGGCATAATTAACGAATGCTAAAAGTAATATTTTTTGTTTTGGATATTTGGCAAATTTCTTAAACAATTTTTATTTGTTTAAACAATTTTTTCATTTTGTAAATCATAACAAGTTATTACTTTCTGAAATTAATGTCGCAGGTAATAAATGTTAAGAGCGATATTATTTGTGAAAGACAGTTTTTGTTTGATGATTCATCATTTTAGTTGAAATCCCTTTTTTTGTTAAATGTTAACTATTTTGTTTAAAATTGTTATTATTCAAAGTTTAGTTAAAAATGTATATATTTTTGTTGAAAATTAATCTTTTTTTGAAAATTCCTTTTGTTGTTTTTAATTTATTTTTCTAACTGCAAATTCATCTATTGGTTGAAAATGTAACTATTTCGTTGACAATTTATTTGATTTAGTTGAAAATTATTTTTTTTTACTGAAAATTTACCTATTCTGTTGTAAGTTGAAAATGTATCTGTTTTAGATAAAAATTCAACTATTTTGTTGAACATTCGTCTTTCTTGGCAGAAAAGTAATCTCATAAGAAAAAAATCATCTTTTTTTGTTAAATGTGTATTCATTTGGTTGAAAATTGGTCTTTTTTTGGTAGAAAATTAATCTTTTGGGTTAAAACTTCCACTATTTAGTTTAAAATTTATGACTATTCCATTTTTTTTTAAACTTGATCTTTTTTGAAAGATTTTTTGTTAAAAATTAATTTCTTTGGTTGAATATTTGCTGCTTTTTTGTTATTGCAAATTTATTTTTCAAACTGAAAATTTAACTATTCTATTTTAGTTGAAACTTCGTATTTTTTGGTTTAATTTAACTATTTTTAATTGAAAATTAAAATATGTTGGTGGAAATATCAACTATTATACTTTTCGTTGAGAATTATTTTTTTTTAATCGAAGATTGATCACTTCGGTTGAAAATTTAACTATTTTGTTGAAAATTCATTTTTTTCTTGATTTATTTTGTAGCAACCCTGTCTGAAATGAGTCCTGTCATTGTTATCGAAAATCTGAAATAATCTTCCTGTTGATTTTCAGCTTTTCGATATGTTGAATCCGAGGTTGGTAGTAGATGGACATACTCATCACGGATGCAGAAATGTTCACAGAGAAGATATCTTAGAAATAACAATTCCCTCTTTTAGTTGGCGCAATAAGGATAATCCTTCCTTCCTCCTGGTGAGTTGATATTAATTTTTTGATTATACTAACTTCATGATAAAATCAATTCAACTTTTTTTCCAGGGAGTGTTTACGCCTAATAACTACTCTTCATCAAAATGCTATATGCCAGTGGAAACAACTGTTAAACGGATTTATATAGTTGGATGCATAGTCATTGTTCTCTACCTTTTAATCAAACTTAGGCAAATACTAAAACGTTACTACTTTTTAAAGCTTCACTAATTATGTAATGTAACGAAGAATAATTTTTATACGTATAATATTATTTTTATAATTTTATATTTTCACTTTAGATATTATGTTTCCGCACTACTTTTTTTCAAAAAGTACGACTAAAAAATGTCATACTATAATCTGATCAGTATTATTTTGAATCATTTTAGTTTTATTTACAAGAAGATTAATCATGGATCTTGTAGACAAAAGTTTAAATATGTTATCTTGTATATCTCTTTTTATATTTTCGCGTTTTGATAAAATTAAAACATTTTCTGAGATAAAGAATGATCTGATTGTATATCTAAGTATGCCAATTGGCAAGTGCCATATTTCTTTGTATAAAACTATTATTCAAACAATTCCATTTATTTCTTTTAAATTCCTGAAACCTATAACTATTTCATACTTCGGATTGATTAATAATATTAGAATGTAGCATAAATTACTGAATATGAAATTTTGAATAGTTTATTTCACAAAATGTTAAAAGCTGTAATGAAAACATAAAGGAATCGAGTGAAATAAATAAACTCTTAAATTAGTTAGGTACATATTTACACATTCTATTCTTAACAATCTTAATAGTAAATATTAATTTCCCATGATCTTTACGAATCAATTGATTACAAATTGATATCTATATTTAATTATTGTTATTTAATCCATTATTATTTAATTAATGTGTCGCGCACAGTTAATATTATTTTCAAAATTCAAACACCATGTTCGCTGATAATAAAAAATGTCCATGACCTCAGTGGTTTCATGAAAAGAACTTTTTATATCAAATTAATGGTCAACTTCTTAAAATAAGGAGACAGGCTGAAAATTAGTGCTGAAAGCAGCAATTCAAAACATCTTTACATTTATTAATATTAATACTTTTCTTATACTGATCTCCATTACAATTTTATTAAAATAACAACTATTTCGGACTAGTTTATTGTATCAGCAATCTTGATCAAAAAATGAAGGATCCTAAACTCTATTTCAAAAATATATTTTTTAAATCTATCTGCTGCCATGCATCGACAACATGTTTCTTCTGCTCAAATTAAACTGATATCTGGATGGAATCAATAGAAGAGGAGTGTAGGGCAAAGTATATAAAATAAATATATAATTTCTTGTAGATTTTATAAGGCAGCTTTGACCAATTGTGAAAATAATAACAGTCTAAATTAATTGCGTTCAACTATAAACGAATCAAACCTTATATTGATATGCTTAAAACTCAGGAAAATTGTGATAAATATCTCCATACTGTAATCTGTGTAATCCTGACAATATAAGCTACTTTTGAATATTAAGACGCATCGAGCATCTGATCTTACTTTCTGAGCCGACATTTAGACCAAAATCTGCTCGTAGGATAATTGCTTGAAACTCACTCTAGTGTTTCTTAACAGCTCGATTTAAGTCACAGTTTGATTTCTTAATTAAAATCGTTTAATCCTACAATTATCGGAGATTTCTGTGATGATGGCTTTGACTTAGACTTTTGTAAGCCACAAGTGAGCTAAAAACGCATTGTCTTTGTATGAAATT
This sequence comes from Andricus grossulariae, assembly GCA_011634705.1. Classification (NCBI taxonomy): domain Eukaryota; kingdom Metazoa; phylum Arthropoda; class Insecta; order Hymenoptera; family Cynipidae; genus Andricus; species Andricus grossulariae. The sequence continues at coordinate 10,224 of JAABKJ010003482.1, read as the reverse complement.
TCATAGAAATTTCAGGAACAAAAATAATAGTCGCAGACATAATTGAGAGACAAGTTCGAATAAGCAAGAAACATAATGTAAATCGTTATAAAGGAAATCTTCGATTCCCCCAGAGATTTTTCAAAGTCTCGCAGTCTATTTTTCGTATAAGTGAATCCATACATTCACTCACGCAAAACAAATTCTCGCAGTGTCAGTCCAGGATAACTACGACTAGTCTATTTTTACGGCGGCGTATATTTTTCGGATAAAGGCATATGCTGCGAAAAATCCGATCGTTCCGGTTAAGAGCCAGAAAGTCAGGACCATCAAGGCCGTGTATCCAAAGTACATCAAGGTTGGAACTAATTCTGTGATTTCCAACTTCGTCATAAAGTAAAATACGGAGTATGCTAGCACATAAGCGGCAGAGCCGCCGCTAACTACAAAAGTTCTCCACCACCACCTGTAATCCTGCAAGGAAAGACAAATATATTAGAACCTGAATTTGACAAATATGTAATCTTATATGTTAGTTAAATCAAAAATATAATGTACCTCTCCACAAAGCTGGAAGTAGACCATGACTATGGATATTTGCGAACAGGAAATGACGAGAATACAGAAAACGAGGAACAGGAAGCCGAAGAGGTAATAAAATTGATTCTCCCAGAGAGCAGTCAGGATGAAAAATAGTTCAATGAAGACTGCTCCAAACGGCAGGATTCCAGCCATGAGTGTACTGAAATAAAATTCAATATTTAGTTTTCAATTTAATAACAGATCAAAATTGATTTAACATAAATTCAGGGCTCAGGAATACAGAGTAAAAGTTTCAGACAAAGAACTCTAATTTATAATATTTTTTTTTACTTCGATTTTCTTTTTTTGTATCATAAAATCCTATAGAATTGCAAATTATACTTGGAAAAATAAATTAATTTTCAAACCAATTCAATTTTTTTAAAGTTATAAGGCATACAAAACTTGAACAAAACAGTATTGTAAAGAAATTCCAGAAAATTGATATTTATAATTTTGCATTCTATGCAGGTACTATGAATTTCTCAAAGATTTTATTGTGTAAATTATAAACTTCATTTACAGATGTGGTATTTTGATATTTTGTTATCATATGAAGAAATTTTATATAAAGCTTAATTTAATTTCTTGTACCAGGGTTGCTACAGCATATTGATTTGCAAATTCCAGATTTTCGGGGTGAGTAAAAAATCACAAAAAATAACATTGCCACTTTAAAATTCTCGAATAATAAAATTCTCGAACAGTTTATAATATTACCGAATCGGAAAATTCCCGAATAATAAAATTTCTGACTAAAAATTGCTGAATCATAAAATATCCTAACTAGAAAATTCCCGAATTAAAGCACTTAAATTTTTTTCATAAACATTGTTTATTTATTAAAAATACAGTGATCAAATATTTGTATACCAAAAATTATTTCGAATGTTTAAAATTTCTAAAATTATTGTTTGAATTTAAAATAGCATTAATTGGTAAAAAAAATATTTCTGGATGAAATTTTTTTTTCAATTATTGTTATTTTAAATTAAAAAAATGATTTTAGAAACTTTAAACATAAAAATATATATATTTTTTAAATATTTGATTATTGTATTTTTAATAAATACATACTATTTATTTAAAAAATTGTTAAATCATTTAAATTTGGGAATTTTCTAGTTCGGATACTTTTTATAATTCCAAAATTTTCTGTCGGGAATTTTCAAATTCGGTAATACTATAAACTGTCAGGAATGTTATTATTCCGGAATTTTATTATTCGGAAATTTTATTAGTCGGGAATTTTCCAATTCGGGATTTTTGCAGTGTCGGGAATTTTATTTCTCGGGATTTTTCAGTCGTCCTAATTTTTTCAAAGTTAATTTACAGAAAATTCTCAATCTTACGGTGATCGTTCTCATTCCAGAAAAATTAGGGACTTTTAGAGGAAGAAACAAATATAATTAAACCAAAATAATCGTATAAAATGAAACTAATTGTACTCTGATTTTAATTACATAATTGCAAAGCGGAAGAAAATCTTTGAAACTTAATTCCTACTTCACTAATTTCAATAAAATTAATAAAATGAATTAATATAATAAATAAATTTGCTCCAAACATGATCAATTTAATTTTGAAGTGCTAAATTCCAGAAATTTCTACACGTATTATTTAAAAATAAATTGATCCATATCTAAAATATTTCTTTCTAAAATTTTAAACTCATCAACTTACATTATTTTTAAATTAGGCAAGTTTATAGTTCAAGAAATTTTTTTTCAGTTTGGAATAATTTCTAGGTTTAAATTTTGTTGTGAACTTAATTTCTTGCAAAGATGAATCATTTTAATTTACTGTTCCGTTTAATTTCAACATTCAAATATCGTTAAATTTCGAACTTATTTATTTAAAAATTGTCCAATTCTAAGCTGTTTTTCAACTTCGAGATCCTAGAACTTAACATTTTATATTCTTAAATATGATTAAAGCAAATTTCTTATTTTAAAACTCTTTCAAGTTGATACATAATTGATTTTTGAACAATATTTAATTTAAAATATATATATATATTATTCGGTTTCGGACGTTTTCGGATTTAAAATTTTAGTTCAATAAGAATTAAAAATTAAAATTATACAATTTTGAAAGATTTTTCTTCAAAAAGTAGAAAAATTCGTACAGTCCGAAGCTTCGGAAATAAAGAATAGACCAAATCCATTTCAAATCAGATATATATTTTTCAGATTTGCGAAAAAAATATATGCGAAGTTATGCGTATTTGAATTTTTTGCTTCGTTTATAAAAAAAAAAACATTTTTTCTTTAAAACTCTTTAACTTTAGACCTAATAGATATTTCTCGTTTTTTATGATTATGATAGAGTTTATCGTCTTCTTTTGAAATCCAACGGAAAATTTAAAAAACATTAAAAAATAAAAAAATGGCGGCGGTTTTGTCAATTTTGCTATGAATTTTGTACTTACAAAAGGGATAAATCTTTAGAGTTTTATGCGGACTCAATAACTTTGGTGGCCAAGAGAATTTCTTTCATAAAATCGAATTTTATCATTTTTCTTGCAAGCGACAGATATGAAAGAAAAATGTTAAGATAAAAGTCTGCACGTCTAAAAATGTTATATCAAAATAGCTCTTCTTCTTTTGCGTTATCTTGCATCGTTTACGAAAAAAAAATTCCAAAATTATTAGGTTTCTTCAAATTTTGAAAACATAAAAAAAATATTTTCTGGAAAACTCCACCTTTTTTGTTCTTTCCAATATTCTTGAAAAGTTTCTACTAATAGAAGAAAACTTTATGTGAGCTGAACCTTTTTGAGAATCAGAAAGCAAACGATAAATATCTCGAATATGTCGAAAGTTAAAGATGTTTACAGAAAAATTTGGGTTTTTTTTTCACAAAAATACAGAATTGAAATACGCATAACTTTGTCGGCATTTTTTTCTCGCAAATCGGAAGAATATGTATCGCCCTGAATGGATCAGATCAATAGATGAATTTAGAACAATTTAAATCAATTTTTCTATATAAACATTGGGACTATTTTCCGGTATATATTTCTGTAGTTGGGATGGTAGGCATGATATTTTAGCCAGTTAGAGAACAAGTTTAAAAATATTTGATCAAATTGGTAACATTTTTGGAAACCTTACCATAAAATCGGGTTCATGTACCACAATTGGTCTGGAACCTGCCTAGGAATTTGATTCGTTCTGACCGGATGCGTGAAAGGCTGTTTTCTGTATCCAAAAAAGTAACCGAGATACACGAGGGGCAAAGAAATTCCAAACCAGAGGCAAAGCAGAGCCAGCATCGTTGTAAATGGCACAGCACCTGAACTGTGCTTTCCCCAAATGAAAAAGTTCAGGAAGAAACAGGTCGTGAATACTATTCCAGGATAAAACGTTGCGGTCTGAAAACAATTATATTTATTTTTTATTTCCCTGGCATACTCACAAGGAGAGGTCACGAGATGTGCGTCGCCGGCGACGCACATCTCGCGTTCTCTCCTTGTCAGCCCTGTTACAAAACCCCGTACTGCTTTTCTTTAAACTCCTTACCAAAAGTGCTGCCCTTTTCCATTCCCTGCCTCGCATCGTTTTGTACAATCTGGCTGAGAAATAACCAGCGACCAGACCACAAAACACGTAAAGAAGAATCGCGCAAGTTCCCAAAGCTCCTCTGCTAGCTGGAGAAAGCATTCCGAGCATCGCGAAAACTAGAAACAAGGTACAAAAATATATACATAATACTTCTCGATTTATTATAAAATCATTAGATTACTTTCTTAAAATCCTTACAGATGGTGATTAAAGACATGAAGAAGATTTGAATGCCACTTCCGATAACTGCAGCGAAAAGGCGCGGATTTGTCGGTGGTCTGAAAACATCGCCATGAACAAGCTTCCAACCAGTTTCTTCTATCGTTTCATCCAAGCCAGCGAGACTATCGCTGTCTCCGGAATTATACCTAGCGATATCCCTTCTCAAAGTTCTGACCATGATCATCGTAAGAATACCTTTTGAAAAATTAAAAACGATTGTTAAAAGTTACTACGGGTTGTCTACTCAAATCCTGAGGAAAAATACCTGACAATCCCAGGTTCTTTCCAGGTATAATTTTTCATAATACGAAGCCATTCAAGTATTTTGGATTTTTTAAAGCAATCGACTCGAAATATGTATACGCGTTTATCGCGAATTTATTATAACATTTTTTTCATTTGTGAAAGTAACTTTATGAAAGGATAAGTCATTTTTTAATGGTAAAAGTTTCTAGAGATTTAATCAATATTTTTCATTTAGAAAGCTTTGACAAATTATTGCAGGGTATTCTTAAATATTTGAATTATCATTATCGCATGATTAAATAAATAACTAATACTACAAACATAATTGATTTCTTGAATCGATTCACAAAACAGTAGAGTTTTCAACCAAAAAGGATGACATTTTAACAAAATTGATGAATTTTACCTAACTTTTGACGATTTGTCTAGTTAGTTAGTCGATTAAAAATAGTAACAATGAAAAAAACCAATTTTTTCAGAAAAAATGGTTCGTACTGCATTGTATATAATAATTTTAGAACTGATTGTTTAGTTAATAGAGCAATGTTTTATTTTTATACTTAAATTTCCAATTCCCTAATCCTTATAGCAAGTCAAAATTATCATTCTTCACGAAAATTCCCGGTTACACCTGAGAATAATCATTATTAGTATCTAATTATATGTATTTATTATATATTAATTTATTATAATAATAATAATATTTCTGGATAAATTTCAGTTTCATCAACAAATTTTTAAAAATCCCATAATTGAGATTTTAGATGGATCGGAATCCATTTCAAATCAGATTGGTTCTACACTTCAAATCGCAGAATTCCTCAGCGACTCGTAAATTTTCGATTTGAGAGAAAAAAATTACGGATAATATCCGTAACTTCGTGGAAAATAATATTATTAAATATTATTTGAAGTTTGACATCTATTTTTCAAAAATCACAAATTTCGTCTTTAAAATTATATAGCAATCCCTCGGAAAATTGTAAAAACATTAAACATTAACAAAGTTGCGTGATTTGCTTAAAAATATAAAAAGTAAATCTTCACAAAAAAACCTACACTTATATTTTTTATTAATTTTTCAATTTTGCTTTCTATAAGGAATACACCCTGTAAGTTTTATGCGGACTAAGTAATTTTTGTGGGCAGGAGAATTTTTTTTCTTGAATCAAATTATCGAATTATTCTCGGAAACGATCAAAGATACATAACAAAATTTAATAGAAAGATTGCAAATCTAAGAAAGTTCTACAAAAAAATTCCTCCTGCTCTTTTGTGATATCATGCATAGTTTACATGAAATATTCGAAAATTATATTTGCATTTAAAAAAATTGTCCTGGCATGTTAAATGGTTTAGCCTGCATAAAGCTGAAACGTTTGAAAAATATTCCAAAAATTAAAAAAGTGGGCTTTTCAGAAAATCTTATCATTTTTCAAAATTCGAAGAAAAAAATGCAGAAGATTTTCTGCAAAGCCCCACCTTTTTTATCTTTTGCAATATTGAAAAGCAATTGAATTAGGTCAAAAATATAGAATTTTAAAGAAAAAAATGTATGGTTTTTAAAAAAATGCATGTCAAGATGCAAATATGCGTAACTTTGTGGACATTTTTTTTTTCTCAAATCGGAAATATACGTGTGGCCTAATTTCATATAAAACCCCACGTATTTCGTCGCTGAGCGATTCTGCCACATCAAGTGAGGAACCAGAATTATTGTTTGGCATAGCAGGATCCATTCTTATTGTTAAAATATTTCGTTTGAGTGATGCATTTTTTGAAGAACTAGTTTTATTACAAGAAAAATAAATTCTATGCAAATTTTTTTATTTAGAATTAACAATAGTATAAAACAAAAAGAGTTTACAGATTACTAATGTAAAATTCTGTATTAAATTACATAAATTGAAATATTTATAATTTTTAGGTTTGAAAAGACTTTCAAATCAAAGAATACAAAACTATCTAAAGCTTCTCAGAATTAAAAATGACGTATTAAAAATTTTATTTTAAAAAAAGTAACGCCAAAATAATGCGTTACTTTTTTTTCAGTAACGGTAACGCGTTAATTCTTGAAAAAAAGTAATGGCGAAGGCAATGCGTTACTTTTTGAAAAAAGTAACGGTAACGCGTTACTTTTGACTGATAACAAATCAAACACTGGTGAGTAGACATCCTGTACTATCTCATTTTAGAATATAAAAAAATCGAGGAGGAAAATATACCTGAAAGGAAGAATACGACGACTAACGAGTTGACGATTGAAAACCAGTGAATTTCAACATCGCTCATGCCCAGGTAGATGTCCCATCTACTTGCCCAACTGACATCGGATTCTTTCCATTCTACCGAATAAAAGAATAATAGACTCGTGCCTCTTGGATTGACATACTGCGGCCTTATTTGATTACCAATCGGTTTTGAGCAATTATTGTTCTTGAACTCTATCTGATTGTAATCAACAGAGTGTGCCTCTACTTCAAAACCTACGACTCTAAATTGGTTTCTGAAAAAGTAAAATAAAGAATTAATATAAGAAAATTTATTTTATTGCAGAGGGGTCAACCATGCTTGTAATCTGGAGTAAACTCTCCTATATAATCCCGTGTAATCTTGTGAAATCCCTTGTAATATTTTGTATCCCATGTAATCTGTGCAATCCCTATAATATTGTGTAATCCAGTGTAATCCTATGCAAGATAGTGTAATCTCTTGTAATATTTTTGTACGTTAATAGATTAAATTTTCTTAAATTTTAAATACCTATTAATTATTCATCTAAATTAGTTGGCGATTAGTAGCTTTATAGGCTTTATATCTCTTATACCTAGTTTGCTAAATTATTATTGGATTTGTTCATTTTCATTTTAACCTACTTCTCTGTGTAATTATAAAATTAATGGGATAGTTGCATGAAAATTAGATAAAATATTTTTTAAATATTGCATACAATTCTGGAAATATACTTAATTGCTGGGCAAAATGTTTTTTAATAAGGTATGGAAAACCTCTTATCCAAACAACTTTGGGACCTTGACACATTACACTTCCGGGTTCACAGCCAATCAGCAATGCCTCATTTTCCCGCAAAAAAATTCAAAAAACAGATCTTTGAAAAAAAGAGTTTCTCTATGGTAACAAGAATCAAAATAATATTATTATATTACATATTAATGACGACATTTCAAATAAAAAATGATTTTAAATTAAATATTCTGGAAAAAAGTCAAGATCTATTAAAATTCAACCATTTTTAAAAAATTGGTAAGAAGCGATGGTAAGAACAAATTCAATTACAAAATATATTGTTAAAATAATTACTTTTCGTGGGTTTAAACTTTTTCATACAAAATTATGTTTTTTCTTGCATAATACATGACTGATATAATTTCAATTCTTAAAATCATAAACAAATTTTTTCTAGATTCCAAATTTTTGACACGACAAAAAAACTTGAGAAAGAAATTTAAGTATTAATAGTATTTCTGCATTAATTCCGAGATTAAATCTTTAAATTTTTGTAAATATACGACATCTCTTTTTTAGTTGCGGTTTTCAATTTAAGTCCCGTTTAATCTTGTGTTATCTCTTGTGATCTTTTGAAATCCCATGTAATTACGAGTAATTTCTATAATCCCATGTAATTTTGTATAATCCCATTTAATATCGTATAATCCTGTGTAATCCCCTGTAATATTGTGTCATCCCATATGTAATTATATGGAATCGTGTGTAATATCATGTAATCTTGTGTATTCCCATGTCATCTCTTGTAATCTAGTGTACACAAAAAATCGAAGTAGATAACACCTCCATTTTTTGTTTAAATTGGGAGTTAAAACTGATACTAACTCTCCATGTTTGTGATAACTCAGCTTCAGCTCTAGATAATTGTTGATGTAAACTTGATTGTTTACAATGCCTCCTAATCGATATCCATGATAAACTATCAAGTTGTTCGTCTCTTTGTGGATCTTTTTCGTTGCTGCTGGCAAATTGTCAATTAATCTGAAAGGATTTAAATTATTAGTCTCGTCAAATTTTGATATTTTATCTCAAGTTTGATTTAATTACAGATGCACTGAGTATTCGTGCTGTACGCGTTCAATGACCCGTTGTGAGTTCTCTTCGTTCCAAGTCATTGGTTCCCCTTGACTGTGACAAAGAAGTCGACAAGGTACATTTTCGCCCATCGCCACTTCGTAAGGTGTATTTACAATCCTGCAAAGTTGAGAATTTCAAGTTCGACCTTTCATATAAAACAGGGTGTCTACTCAAATCCTAGAAAAAAATTCACCAACAATTCCACTTTTTTTCCAGGTATCTCCAGTTGTTTCAAGGTATAATTTTTCATAGTACGGAGCAATTAAAATATTTCACATTTTTAAAACACTCGACTGGGAATATGTATACAGTTTCGCGAGTTTATTATAAAAATGCTTTTTTTTAGTTTCTACAGTTTCAATTTTAATACTTAATTCAGAAAGATTTGACAAATCATATTACAAGATATTCTTAAATATATTAGCCCCATCGACTAATTAAATAATAATTAATAATATTATTTTTAATTTAATAAAAACTGCTTCAAATAGTATTTACCAAATCGTTGAATTTTCAACAAAAAATATTAATTTTGTATCCAAAAAAAGGATTTGCGATCAAATACATGAATTCTCAACCAAATAGTTGAATTTTGAACTAAAAAAGATCAATTTTCAACCAAATAGTTGAATTTTGAACAAAAAAGGTAAATTTTCAACTAAAATCACAAATATTTATGTGAAATACTTGAATTTTCAAACAAGAAAATTAATTTTCTACCAAAAAGGCGATTTTTCAACTCAAATAATGAATCTTCAACTGGAATAGCTGATTTTTTAACCAAAAAGATTAATTTTGAAGCGAAACAATTTATTTTCGAAGAAGAAGATTAATTTTATACCAAACAAGACGATTTTTCGACAAATTACATGAATTTTTAACGAAATAATTCAATTTTTAACTAAGAAATATAAATTTTTAATCAAATAGTTCAATTTTGATCTAAAAATGATCAATTTTCAAACAAAAATGGAACAGTTCATATTTTTGTCACAAACATTATTTTTCCACCAAAGAAAATTCAACCAGTGATTAATTTTCAACTGAAATGATAAATATTTAACTGGAATACTTGAATTTTCAACCGAAAGATGAATTTTCAAACAAGAAGATTAATTTTCTACAAAAAAACCTTCTTTTTTCAACAAAATACGCGAATTTTCAACGAAATAGTTGAATTTTCAACAAAAAAGATCAGTTTTCAACCAAAAAATGAATAGTTACATTTTCAACTAAAAAAATTAATTTCCATCTCAAAACAAAAAATTTCAACCAAAGTGACGAATTTTTAACTAAAATGATGAATCTTCAACTGCAATAGTTGAATTTCAAACCAAAAAGGCGAATTTTTAACAAATGAGTTTCATTTTCATCCAAGTAGTTTTATTTTTCATCATAAAGATGAATTTTCAACGAAATAGTTGAGTTTTTAACTAAAAAAAAAAAAAAAATTTTTGAACCAAATAGTTGCATTTTGAACTAAAAAGGATCAATTTTCAAACAAAAATGGAAAAGAAAAATTTTT